>JAMKCH010065561.1:0-158001 GCA_023653785.1 Ophioderma brevispina
TCCACCATTGCCAACATGGCAATCGTTTTGTCAATTGATTCAAGTGCAAACATTCGTCTATTCTAGTTGCTTCTCAACGATTAACTTCCACAGTATAATTGCCCAATTGATAGCTTTTAATTCACACTCTTTTGGGGTCTATTTTGACCTCTTTTTGGCCCTTTCTAGGGTCAATTTTGGAGTCAAATTGATTAAAGATCCACTCTCTAAGGCCAAGTAAAAAAAACAAACCAGTTGATCGTCCCCGTCCGCTCCGATTTTGGACGCAGCACCGATTTTGTTATTTCTTATTTTTAAAAAAACAACACCACCACCAAAAAGAAGGCTAAAAGGGGGAAAATGAAGTTAACAAAAAATATCGGAGCACTATTGAACTTTCATACCTATTTTAATGAGTAGCCTTCATTTTGTTGAGCAATTTCTTCAACCTTCTTACATACTACTATTTCCACAACGCAAACGCAATCTTCAAATATATCATGGTGGCCATCTTAGACATGGCGGCCATCTTTGAAAAAAATAATAAAATAACAAATAATAAAGGCCTCCCTCACCAACTTTTTTCAAAAGTTTGTTTTATTTTTTTACTTGGCCTTAAATAGCCTCGTCCCCGGGATCAACAGATTTTACAGGAAGTGATCAGAATGTAATATTGGTGTCTGTGGAAAGGTACTTTTTGTCTCATTTACTCTGTGAAATTGTAGGACTTAAAATATTTAACTTAGATATTATTAGATATAACTTAGATAGAATTTATTATTTATACAGTATTCTAGGAGGCTTCATAAATCACGTTTTTAGCCCTCATATCAAAACTGGTTGAAATGATACGGGCAAGATATTTAACAGATGGTATTGGAGTCAGGCGATTCAATCAAGATGAAACTATTAAATTGGGGCGTATCTTGACCCAAAATGTCAAAATTTTGTTTATTATATACTACCAATGTATTAATAGAAATGAGGTTTCATTTTAGAAGGCTTAAAATGCATATAAGTGGAATGATACCTTGACATTTTAAACTTTGTTTGGCGTTTTTGGCAAATTTCGTGTGCACTGCTTCACTTTGATCAGCCATATCTCGGGAACCGAATGTCCGATTGCGATCGAATAAAAAGCATTTTGTAGATTACAATCTACACAATTAAGCCATTGCATTATCTCATTTTGGTAAATGGAACAATTTTTTACCAAAGTCAGACCCCATACCCCCCCCCCTTAAATTCGTTTTAACTTGGATTGCAGTGGTCCGTTCATACTGCTGCACTGCCGATATATCGATCACTGCAATGCAAGTTAAAACTTTGTTGCAGTACTGCATTGGAGTATAGACAGAGACTGCTATCCAGGCAATGCAACGCACTGCAGTGCAGTGCAAGTCTGAACGGACCTTTACGAAGTTGGTAGACGGAGAGAAGGAAGAAGACAAATCAGAAGACCACTTACCAATTGTGGGTATCCTAAGTGGGCAGTAGATAAAGCTAAACAACAAGTAGGAAGAAGAAAAACGTCAACATCAAGAACACGAGTATTGAAAGGCAAAAAGATTCCTCCAAAAGCGATGGTAGTTATACCGTATGTGGAAGGCTTGTCAGAGAAGTTACAAAGCATCTTCAGAAAACATAATGTCACAACAACAACAACAATGAAACCACACAATAACGTAAAGAAGCTCCTAGTACACCGGATGGATAAACTTGACACCAACCCTGAAAAAGTTGTGACAAGTCGGCGAGACCGGTAGACCATTTGGTACGAAGAACTCCAGGAAGACTCACAGAAGGCATCACAAAGAAAATTCAACAGAAAGAATAGAAAAGAATCAACTTCCGAAATAAATAAGTAACTGGTAGATGCTATTCAGCAGGTACCTGTTATAACTGACTCAATGTATACACTGCATACGGTGCTTTACAGCAGGTACCAGTGGAACGGGTTATTGTTCCTTGACGTATTGTACACGCGTATTTCCAACCCTGGACTTAGTTATGTTTCTCCTTACTCTAAAATAATATTGAAATACATTTATTTTAAAAAGGCCATGGTTGGATTCGAACCTGTGATACCTGCATTATAAATCGGCGCTCTTATCCACTACACTAGCGATGGAGGATGTGGGAGATGATATATTATAATCCTACATAAGCTTTACGGAATAAAGCGATAATACTATTGTGATATGATAGCACTGCATGCAGTGTATACATTGAGATAGTTATAACAGGTACCTGCTGAATAGCGATAGCATTTACCAGTTATAACAGGTTCCTGCTATGTGAATTGGGTGTCGCCAGGGAGAACCACAATATCAATTGGGAGGAGGCCACAAATGGTAAGCAACTGACACCGAAGG
This sequence comes from Ophioderma brevispina, assembly GCA_023653785.1. Lineage (NCBI taxonomy): Eukaryota > Metazoa > Echinodermata > Ophiuroidea > Amphilepidida > Ophiodermatidae > Ophioderma > Ophioderma brevispina. Next base: position 2,355 of record JAMKCH010065561.1, read on the forward strand.
TACGAGAGGCAATTTTGATCAGAAGGGGGGGGGGTGGAATAACAAAGTTATCAATCGGGAGATCGGCAGTACACATGATCAAATTTATGATTTATTGCTGAAAATAACTCAACACACTAAAAATGAGAACATCTGAATTTCCCGCGGAAAGAGCAGTGGATTATACCCTTCATTCTGAGGAAGCCATCAGCCAAGGTTGTAAAAGACCAAATAACGTGAGTAAGATATTGATTTGACAATAAAACAAATCACCACTACAATGTTTCTACAATACTACAAATTCATCTAGTTAGTGAATATCCCATTTTCCTGAAAGATTAAGGTAATGAGATCGATAACTTTATCACTGGATTATCTATTAGAGTTGAGTTTTTTTAACTAATTTAGCATTAAATAGCCCAGTGAAACTTTGATCTGCCAAAAGTGTACTGAGCGTTATACTAAGACCAATAAGTAAGGTAGTAATCCGTAATACCTTTGAAACTAATATGAATGGGCTTAAAGATAACTCGCTCGATCACCAGTGGCCTTTTGCAAGACCCACAGCAGCCAACAACATCCCGCTGTGCATGGATTACACCAGCATCAGTTGACGCAGTACTGCCATTTGAAAACACGGACATTTAGTTCGAATTTCCCAAGAAAAAATCGAAGACCGTGTAGGATTTTTTTTGTCAAAAATGGTTCCTTTTATACCACCTGAAACCGTTATACAGAAAAACTTCTAACCGGTCACATATTTTTGTTTGAAATCCTTATTATTAAACCCGGATATCAAATTTTCACAGACGTCTACTGAAGTCTGTTGAGACTCTATTTGAACAATGGCAGTCATAACAATAACCCAGCGGGATGTTGTCGGCTACTGTGTGCAAGACCCAAGCTACTTTGTTTTTTAAAAGTTTTTTTCAGCTCCTTGTCCAATATGCAATAGAGCAAGGTGCAACGGCAATGCAAGTAGAGCGGCAGTTTGCGTAGAAAGAACAATGGGTTTAAATTGTTTAAAAAATATGGCGTCAAATTGTTCGTCTGGTTTTACATAATAACACATAATAAATACAATATCTAATGGCATTTTGTTATTTAATTAGAATGAAAAATATGTCCGCTCTGTTTTGGGCCTATGGGAAGTTACAAGTCAAAGATCTGATAGTCACATATTGAACTTTGAAACACAATTCAGTATACATTTTCTTATTGATCATGTTGATTATGATGCTCTGAACAATTTGGGACCATTTTCACATTAAATCGGATTGATTGAGCCCATATTAATTGGTTGAGCTAAGGGTTGTATAAATATTGGGCAAGACGAAGTCGAGCTCAATATTTTAAAACTCATAGCGAGACTAATAAATATTGGGTGAAATCATCCAATTTTTCATTATTATGTTTTGGATCGATATTTTTCTATACAACATAATAATGAACAAAATTGGAAAATTTTACTACCGCACGACCTTGTACAGTTAATATCCCATTGTACCAAAACTATAAATCATAGATAGTGAGAACTATACTTTTTTAAAGCCTAACAATAGCTAAAAAAATCATATATTTTAAAACGATTTAAACACCTTTTTACCTCTGTACACAATTTCTCCACTGTAGAGATTTTCTTAGATTTCTAATTTGTTAATATTTCCTGATATCAAACACTACCAAAATCAGTACTAAAACACTAAAACCTTTTGTTGCATTATTTTTTGTGGGCAGTTAAAACATAAATGCCCTCGTCTAGCAACTAATATTTGATATAAAGCGTTAACTTTTAGCACTTGGTCAGGGATAGACTTCTTTCAGGTATTACAAATTGGCTCACTTAGTTTAGTCATAGGAAACGCCGCTGCAGACAAACCTATTGATAACTGATGTCAGTAGTTTAACCAAAGAGGTTCTATATAGATAGAGAGGCAAAACGTTACGTAATCTTTAGAAATTCACCGTCTCGCATGTTTTGCCGACCACAAAGAAAACATAGTGTACCAACAATAGAAAGCAATGGCTGCCTCCGCTTCTTCCACATACTGTGGGTGCCGCTTTGCATATCCACTAATCGGTAGTGATACAAATTAATGTATGTGTTAGAGGTGGCCAGGTGTAATAATAGTGTACCTGGATCATTGTGCTCAGATACTCTTTTTTCTCATAATGCAATGCGCGCTTAGGTGAAAAGATGTATTCATTGAGGCGGTTTATTTAAATCAAGACGACTGATGTGTCATTTCATTCGTTGTGTGGCCATGGGTAGGACAAAATTTAACCACCCAATAGCACCCAACATCCAACAACTGATATTTTGGCGGATTGTTTGTATCGAATTGACATTATGTGTGTATACAAGCACCCAAACTGATAATTATTCCGTGCAATATTCAAAATGTCAGCGCCCAGCACGGACGACTGTTTTGAATGCGTTTCACCCCCTTGAGTTTAACCAGAGCTGCAATAAAGGTTTAAACACAGGATTATGCATTAAACGCATTCCTTTTTGTTGTTATTTTTGATGCAAAAGTTCACCTGGTAGAACAGGCTGCTCAAGAGCCAAGCGTGCGAATCACCTTTGTAAAATCCGAGTACTCTTGTATTGTACTCGGAATGTACGCGAAATGTGTTCGAAATGTACTTTTTGTGAAAACGTACATTTCCAGTATAGTTATGATGTACTTGATATGTACTTGTTGTCATTGACAGCATAAATATGTACTGAAAATGTACTTTTCTTTTCTAGATATTTTCGAGATGCAAATTTGGAACAAGAAACCAGTACTCTCTTAGTACATTTTCAGTATATTGTTTGGGTCGATTACATTGCGAATACAGTGATATGATCAAGTACATTGAGTACATTTCTTGTACCATATGTTAGAAATGTACTTTTTCCTATAGACAGTAGCACAGAGCAAATACGAGTTTCATGTACAGTGTGCTCGGAATGAAATCGTTGTTTCTCTTAACACTCCTTAGATGCACATTTGGAATAGGAAAGTAGTCCATTTAGAGTACAGGTCTGCTCGAAATGTTCCTTTTTCGCTAGATATTTTGGAGAGAAAAAATAACTACGGGCTAGTACTTTCCGAGTACGTTCTTGTACAGTGCATTTTTATTTCTTGACACTCCTTAGATGAACATTTGGAACAGGAAACTATTACATTTCAACTACATTGTTTCAAAATGTACTTTTTCTGAAGAAATCCCTGATGCGTACATTTGGGGTACATTTTTAGTACATTTTGTGAATGTTTCTAGTACATTTCCAATAGTTTTATTTCGTTTTACCATTTAATGGTTACAGGCAAATCATGATATGTGTGGATATAAATACGGGAAAAAGTCCTATCCTAAGAGTGCTCATAACCAAGAGTTTCATCTGAGACCTCAGGGAGTGTTAATTTCGATGTCGTTCTCCGCCGGTATTAGCCTTTTCATTCAATTTCGGTGAAATACCACTTGGAAATTACTTTTCATTACCAGAGATGTGCTTTATATTACCAGAGATGGTTTGACCCATACATTTTATACTGTAATAATATGCAGATGACACTTTATTTGGATCCAAAAGAATGCACTCAGTTTTGTGTAAAGTCAATTGGTTGTCCACAAGCCATTCGTTACAAGATCCAAGGACATGATCTAATTTAGATGAAATAAAATATTGATCACGATGAGAAAACAAAATGGCTATTTCATCAACATATAACATAAGTTTCCATCCATGATCAACACTGATTACCATGTCATTTACATAGCAAAGAAAAAGTAATGGCCCCAGGATACTACCTCTTGATTACTACCAGAATACTACAGGGTTTCTAACAGGATACTTTCTTGGGTAAGATCTTGGCTGGCCCTACCAAGTCCATGGTTCTACGATTGTAATGTTTTCCCGAGATATGTGCAAAGATTGTGCGTAATGCAATGCAAAGAAAGAATTACACAATAGAAGGGCACAGTTTATGGATAAAACCTCTACGTAGCTTAAAATTTGGTAAAGGTTTACACATGATTGCGTAAAAATAGGAAACATAGTTGTTTCGGTGCAAACTTTTACCAAGCAATATGCTGTCAATAATCTTGACCATTGTTGAGTAAAATGTAGTTATTTGTAGTTAATTCAGTCTGTCTCAAAAAGTGATACAATCGAAACCGTTTTTTTTTTCAATATTAAATTTCAACATAAGTAAGTCGTTTTTGCATCATATTAAAGAAAAAAGACCAGACTTTCTAATACCTTCTGTTTCATCTCATTTGCTTGTTTCACTCGAGAGAAAACTCCAGTTTATTGCGGAACATGAAAGTCGAGTTTGTACCACTGGTTGAGTGACAACGGTGAAAGAATTAGTTAAACATAAGTTATTCACATTTGAACAGATTTGAAATAATGACCATTACAGCAACCTCAATTTACTTTGGAGGAGTAGAGAGTTTTCATGGTCAAGTATCATGAAATGCAAAGTCCTACCTACACCTTGATACGTTGCTTCCAAATTCAAATTTTTCTTCAACAATTAGTTAATGCACAAAGAGAGTGGAATATTTTCAAACCATTTCTTTGGAATTGGAGTGTTTATTTTGTTTCAATTTTATTCCCTCATGCATGATTTAACGGATACCAATTTTGTAATAAATTATCCAATGAAATCTCCATTTCATTGAAACGTGCAATAAATATTCGTATTTGTTTATTATTTATGAAAGAAAATATTTATCATTGGACTATTAATTTTTAAAGCTAGTGTCGAGAAAACTCTAGACTTCCTTTGTATAGTTTATCTGTGTTTTCTTTCTTTTGCCAAGTGGCACAAAATCTTTATGTCTGAGAAAGTGGAGGTCGTTGCCTTAAAATATCCCATATTTTTAGTGAAATAGCAGACCACTTCACATATTCACAGAGTTCAATTAGGCAGCTGTGAATGGATGTATAAAGTGAGGTCAAAGCTCTTTTACATTGTCCTGTGGTCACTGAACTCAGTTCATTCGTTTTACATGTAGACTGTCCACCAGTCTCTGCTCTGTCTCTGGGTTTTTTAGTGCACTTGGTTAAAAGATAATGCTAAACTAATAATTTGAAGACTTTTCAGCTTGCCACCCCTTAAAAATGCCGTCCTAATACCCCGCCCTCGATTATACCAACCAACTTGTCCACAGAACGCGAATTACACAGGGCTCCTGGAATTACACAAATCGGAAGTAGCTAGAAGGATAGGGGTTGAAGAGTCTAATGTAACTCCAGTCGCTTAGCATTTTCATCATCGTGGACCAGAGGGAGGGTCTATTTACATGAAGACTTTCGGTTTCAATTTACGTTAATATTTCCCTCATAATCACTGCCAAAATAGCCTTTCCTATATATTATGACATGACATCACAGTACGCATGCGTATCTACAGGTTCGAATGCTGAAATTTCCAAACCGAAGTTGAGCAAGTGCTTTGAACTACGCGAACTACGCTTTGAACTACGATTCTCGGAGGTTCTCACCACGTAATCGACGAACCCTTTGTCTTTCATCATGATGTAGCGGCCCTCGCCAATAAACACAATATTTCGCCAGTGTCTGAGCTGTAATCCTCTGTGCTCCCTAGCCCAGCGAAGTCGATCAACTCTGTGGTGAACGGTTGGGCGTAGACATTTGCTCATTCGTCTTGCTCGGTAACCATGTTGAAACAATCACAGATCTACAGTTTGGAGGGAAAGGTTCCATAGTGTCTTCTCCACAAACGACGAAGACGGCTCGTTGGCATTTTCCGGGCTCTGCTGTACAAATTAAGCAGTCGGCGATCACATCGTCTGCTAGTCAATCGTGGTCGTCCTGAAGATTTATGTGACCTCAAATGACCCACCTCTCGATGATGTCTTAAGGACTTTACAGACCGTACTCTGCGATATTCCGAGAAAATCACCGGCTCTGAAAAAATGGGCTCCTTGCACAACGGCTTGGAGCAGGGAAAAGGAACAAACAACAGACGTCTGACATTTTATAGATCCCAACAAAAGGCATTGTTACGTAATTCCAAATTATGTATGGATTCACTTCACCTGGGTAGTGGAGATTCATTATATAATCATTCACCTCCTCTTATATGATTACTGAGGCGTTCAAATAGAAATAGAAACACTACAAGAGTTAGCTCAGCGTCTGACCGATGAGTGAGACCCATTGACATCATAAACAACCTTGTTAACAGTATGAAGCGACGTCTTGACGCACTAATTCATGCCAGGGGTGGCCATACTCGATGTTAGTGACTGATTGACATTTAATACAGCACTATTGAACATTTCGATGCATCAAATCACCAAAAAATGTGTTATATGTAAAAATGACTGATGTGAAAAAACTTGTAACAAAATCCTTAAATCTGCTGTTCAAATACCCCCTTTCCTTTCAGGCTAAGGACACAGTTCGTTAAGGGTTAAATGTGGACTAAGTTCATGGTGATATGTTTGGAAGAGATTGATCAATCAAGTAGTGTGGCGATATACACCCTAGATATCATAAATAACTTACACTGTAAGAATCATTCCATAAAAAGTGGTAAAATTATTTTATTCCAACTTTATGAGCAGCAGTGTATATAAAATTAGGAGTTAAATTAACTTGCATTCAGTCATCAGATTCAGGTTTACTGTCACTGTCTTTTGTCAAGTTGATTAGGATTTGATTTATGTCAATATCAACAGTATTCTCCTTGCTCAGGAGTCTTCTATCCCAATATAACATGTTTAATGCATCTGTTTCGGCGACCTTTTGTAGAGCTTTTAGTTTAAAGTCCTTGTTATGTTTGGCAACATAAGCTTTGATTTGTGACCAAATGAGATCTATTGGTTTGAGACTAGAGTGATGAGGAGGACGAACTATTCCATGGCCATATGCTTTGGCCAGATCATCTATTCTTTACCTTCTTGTAGTTGGCTTATGACAATGTATTCTGCACATATCCGCACATATCTACCTATAGTAGGGTAATAAACGAGAATCCATTCTAGAAGTTTGTGGAGAAGGTTTGAAATGTTTTCTATAGTTTGAAGGGTACTGAATCAGAATTTTTTTTGGGTCCAACCTCTGGGAAATGTGGGGAATGACCTTGTAACTTATCAGGCTGTAGCCGAGTAACAAATGGTCGGAACCTATACAACTATACCTTTTTTCAATCCATATAATGAGACAATCATTTGGTGTACATTAAACACATTTTGACCTGATTTTAAATATTTACCCCTGTTACTAGTTTTAAACCCCTTATTTTACAAAAGTTCCACACATTTCCCGAGGTTGGACCCAAAAATTCCGATTCGTACCCTTCAAACTATAGAAAAACATCTTCAACCTTCTTCCCCAACTTCTAGAATGGGATCGATTATTTATTTAACCCAAGGAAATATTGATGACCTGCATTCGTAATCCCACTGGCCTGGCAGTGATCATTATGCTTTTCCTCAATCCTCTGAATAGTCAGGGAGAAACTCATGTGACCGAAGTTGAGTTATAATACACAATTTTTGGCTGAAAATGATAGATTAAGGTATGTGAATAAGAATCTTCCGGGTGCCACCTGGGCATACCTGGCATTTTGAGAATCCAAGATGGCGTCGCGCATAACATGATAATTTATATTCAACCCTATATTATCAAATAATGGAGAAATTAAAAACAATCAGATATAAATATAGGATCCAATGAACCAGTGGTAGGGCACTGTCCTTAAGTCATACTTCAACTTCAAAATGAAGCCAAATCCAATACTTTAAAATATACCTATAAACAGCAAATACCTAGTGATAAAAAATAGACATGAAATACCTAGGTTATGTTGTTAGACACAATAATTTATTTCTGATACTTTTAAACTGTAACATACGTCAATCAATATGGCAAGCCAAAAACGTAACATCTCAAAAATACTTTGACCACAAATTTATAAATATTATCGCCTTCAAGCGAAATCAATGTGTCAATGACCTTATAAATGTACATTTGATCTTAAACCATGTACAAAATACATTTCAATTTGTTTTCAAGTGCCAAAATCGAATAAAACCATATGGTGCAAGTTGTCAAAATACCATAGGAATTACATTTTTTCACATGTATTGCACTCAATTTATATTTGCACATTTTGTATTTATCGGGATTACCTGGTACACTGGTTTATATCATAGTACATGTCTAATTGTTTCATTGACACTATAATTTATACTTGAAGGTATATTTAGAAGTTTTGTGTCAGTGTTTTTTGAAGATATTCCCGTTTTTGGCGCCATATTGATTGACGTCATGTTACAACTAAAAGTATCATAATACATTTATTGTGTGCACAACATAATCCAAGTACTTCGTGTCATTTTTTATCACATGTAATTTGCTGTTATAGGACAATTTTAAAATTATTAGATTTGGCTTCCATTTTGAATTTGAAGTATGACTTATGTTCAAGTGCCATACACTAGTTCATTGGATCCTATAGTATATCTAGCAACTCCAGAGTTTGATAATAGGGTTGACTATATAATGATCATTTATGGCGACGCCATCTTGGATTTCTCAATGCCCAAGGATGCCCGGTGTCACCCGGAAGATTCTTATTCTACCCCCTAATCTACATTTTAGCAAAAAAATTGTGTACATTACTCCACTTTACGGTCAGGACAAAACTTGGACCATATCTACCCGACTATTAATTGTAATTAAAACTGATTGGAAAGGTCCACAGCAGCCGACAACATCCGCTTGAGCTATTGGTTATGAGTGTCAATGTTCAAATAAGAGTCTCCTTCACAACTTTAGTAGCGTCCTGTGGAAGTTTTTTATTCGGTTTAATTATAAGGTTTTTAAAACAAAATAGTGACCGGTTAGAAGTTTTTCTGTCGAAAGGGTTTTCGGGTGTATAAAAGGTACCCATTTGAGACAAAATAATTTCTACACGTGTTATATTACCCCAATTGTTGATTAAAATATTATTTTCTCATTTTTATTTGAGAAAAGATTTCTCACGGGAAAAGTATTTTGTTTACTATAAAGAGAAAAGGGATTCCCAAGAGTTGTATTGCTAAGTGCAACCTGTTTAGATTGCACAATAGGGTAAGTTGGGAATTCCCCAAAATTACTTAGAACTGAGACCCCCCCCTCAGCTTGGGGGGGGGGGGGGGGGGGGGGGTTATTCTTTAAGATATCAAACATTGCAATATCTGGAATTCCCCCATAGAGGTTATATATATGAAGTGATTTACTTCGGGTGATGAATTCCGATTGGTCATCTAGTGTAAGGTTATGTTTATGCATATTAAGAATGATGTAATGATTATTGTAGAAAGGGGAATTTATCTGTGAGTAGTTAAATACTACACTGGAAGGACTATCTGCCAGCATCCACTACTAATTAACAAGTAGCTAGAAGATAGCTAGTTTTACTCTGCATAAGGAGCAGACATCAAGTACCGAGTGCCAGGATATATCATTCCATGTGAGCAGAGGGCTGTAATATTCTACTGTCATCTTTGAAGCCGAGAAGTGCTGGGATCAAAATAGGATTCCAAAATGTGGACAGATAGAAAGAAATACGTGGTGATTATACTTGGACTAATATTACTGTGGAATTGATTGTATCGTCGAGGGACTTAATTTTAACCTTGCGTCTTGAAAATGCTGCGACAAGGATACTTTCAGGAATGAGAAGATTCCCTTGGAATATATTACCTGAGGAGTTTTGTATGAGCTTGTGCGCTGTCATCTTGAAGTCTTCGATGAGAGACCATACATCGTGAACTCCAACGCTTCTTGTGGACATATACTGGACATTCTTGGGGACATTAGGTATCAATCTGTGCAAATTGTTGTGTAATTGGTAATTTTGATTTATGTAATGTTTTGGACATAACCAAATCGTGAACAATTACAAATCACATAAAATCGGTGTGTAAATTTAGAATCACTTGTGCACAAGGCTCATTTATTTGTGTTTGAAAGGGATTTCTGACCTTTAGGCGTCCACGAGACGTCATAAACAGAATTGGGGGCTATCTTCCGGAATTGAATTGAGATAAATATGAGCCTTTGGTCGACATTTACACAAATTTAAAGTGTGATAAATGTTGTCAACATGTGCACATTTTAGCATCAAATGTTGTGTGTATTACATGTACTACTTTGTAGTTTGGTTCAAGGTTAGTAAGAGTGTCCGTTGTAAGAGTACAATCACAAGGAGTTTGATCCCGAAAGTGTTCATGGGCAAAATAACTTGGGAGAAGAAGTTTGATGAGCTGAGAAAGCCTGCGTTAATGAAGTAGCCAAGCATTTAGGACTTGAGGGCAAAACATGCTATGAGAAGCAAGTGATCAAAAATAATTGATTGAAAATTTGCCGGAAGATGTGGGAAGTTCATATTTGGATAGGATAGGAAATTCTGGAACAGGGCAAAGTGAGCATTCAGTTAAAAGAACTTTATGAAATTTGGTGACATTAATTTTTGAAAAAAGAAAAAAAGATGGAAAATGGAAACAAAAACAGAAAGAAATAGAACAAAAGCAAAAAGAAAGTGAATATGGAAAGAACAGAAAGAGAAGGACATTGAATTAGAAAAAGAAAAGCTTCAAATGCAATGCAAAAAGAAATGCACCAAAAGAGATGGAGTTCAAATGCAAATTATATGAAAAAGAAGAGCTTGAAGCTCAGTTAGAAAAATTGAAACAACAGGGCTAGCTCGTCAGACTCTTCCAAGGCCCTCTGGTTTGAGCGGCGAAAAATATTCACCTGGTTCCAAAATTTCAGGAACAAGAGTAGACAAATACTCTTGACACTTTGAGAAAATGCTAATGCTTTGAATGGCCCAAGGAGTCTTTGACCTTTGGCTACAGTCAGTGTTCCTTGGTAAAGCCCGAGAAATATATTTCGGCCATGTCATTAGACAGATTGTAGTGATTATGAGAGCGTTTAAAAGCAGGCAGTGCTCAAAGCATATGGAATTGGTGCCAGAGGCATATAGACAAAAATTCAGGTCTTGTCAGAAAAAGGATGACCCGACCATGTTGAATTTGCCCGTGTAAAGGAACAAATGTTGATCGCTGGCTTCTCTAAAACGAAGTCGGGCCAAAAATTTGGTCAACTTAGGGAGATGATGTTAGTTGAAGGCCGTTCAAACAGTTGTCTACATCCAGATATTCAAAACACATCTGGTGAAAACAAATGATTGACAGTTGCGTGAAGCAGCCGTAAAGGCCGGACGATTATGACATTGCACACAAATTAAGTCATCTAGTAGACCTAGCAAAGATTTACTAGGTACAACAAATAAACAATAAGTCGGTTCTAACAAAGCGTCTATGGTAGCACTCCGGAGGGGAAACCCAGTCAGGTTCCCATGAACAAGGGGGAGTAAAGAAAGTAATGTGCTAATCAAAAAACATGGGATGGGGACCCAAATCACAGGTCACATGCCAATCACTGTAAGAGCCAGGACATACAAGGTCAGGGTGTTGGGAGATACATGGCTGATACCACCCAAAATGGAGAGAGCAAAAGTGATCAAACCGATAGGTTGTGCAGTTACTTTGAGGTCAAAGTTCATTCTATGCTTCAGAAAACAGAAATCCCACAAAGGAATTGACACAGAAAAGTAAGGGCTGGATTTAAGCCTTTTGTTTTGGAGGATTTGTGTCAATTTCAGGGTGATAGTTTAGATCCAAAAACCATAGAATCATGCGGGACACATGCTGTGCGCAGTCCATGATATTGGAAGAGACACTTCCATTTGATATGAGAGTTCCCAGGAATAGTGAATTGATCAGGGGATAGGTATGGATGGTTGTATTAGTGTCCCTCTACACAAAATGAATTGAAAAATCAGACTTGGTTTCTGGAAATGTCACAATTGGTGTTAGACAAGAACTCCCCAGTAAAAGGGGTTATCCATGTTGTTAGGGAATGATTTGGCGGGGGGAAAGTACTCCCAGATCCCATAGTTTCCCAGGTGCCCTGAACAGGGGAGATTGGATGAGGAAAATAAAAATTTTCCGCTAAGGTTGCATAACAAGGTCAAAGACCAGAAAAGCCTCACAGGAAACATGTTGAGCAGGTGAGAGTCAAAATAACTCTACATTAGGAAGAAGAGCGTCGAGGATGACTTGGTCCCAATTTAGAGGATACTTTTTCTCAAATTAGAGGAATTGGAGAGGTCATCTCCCTCTTCAGGGGAGACTAATTCCCTGTTAGGGAAAATCCAGCCCCTGAGCACAACAACAAGTGACAAGCTGGAAACAATGAAAATCCAGCCGCTGAGCATTATAGAGTTAGGGACTGAAGGAGACCTTTACGGCCATGACAGCTGGTAAATGAGCAGCACAACGACCCAGCCCTTAGGAAATTAGGTGAGAGGGCATTGTCGCAACAGGAAGACGAGCAAATTCCTATATGTTTCTACAAGCAAAATGGTGCCCTAATGAGAAAAAGGCGGCCACCCGATGCACTTGTAGATGAAGAATGGAAGGACGTGCATCAAATTGTAGTCCCAAAGGTATACCATAGGCAAGTGATAGGCATAGCCCACAATAGTCCCATGGCAGGACACTTAGGTGAGAAAAACACATGACAGAATTAGGAGTCATTTTTGGTGGCCTACACTCAGAAAAAGAGTGTGTCTGAGTCTGAGTATTGTAAGACGTAAGACTTGTCACACATGTCAAATGGGGGCAAGCCCAATCAGAAATTCATACTGCTCCTTGCAACCAATACCAGCATCTGAGTGAAACAAGTAGAAGTGAGATTGGAAAATTCAGATCCAGTCAAACTGCACTTTGATGCTTTTTGGGGAACCATGTACCCAATACTATTTATGAATTGTATTATGATTAATTTTGGGATATTAATTAGAAACTCACTGACAGAATTTAACCTTGCTGAGTTTAACTCTACAAGAATACAATTCTGGACCTAAGACATATCAAAGGAAAAGATAAATGTCTTGGCGATGCTTGGTCCAAAACTGCTGGTGAAGTGAAGATCTATGTTGATACCTCTGTTGACCGTGCGCTTAGGAACAAGGTGCCAGATGATTTCGGAAGAAGATCGTCAACGTTTTACTAAGATTGTTATTGCCCCTCACCCCCCCCCCCCCCCCCCCCCCCCCCCGTCCTGTTCCATGGTGTTTTCCTTCTTTTAATGGATAGTGCCTTCCTGATCCAAGTCTATATCGATCACTCTCTGCCGATGACTGAAGTGTTATCACCAGTCAATGATGTGATTTTGGTCTATGCGTGATCTGTGATCGCCGATTTGGAATCCACTGATTGGGAATCGTTCCTAGCTGCTCTAGATTTTTTTGGATTCCAGACGAGTATCTCTTAACGTCTGATTGATGTTCTTCAATACGTTTTTGAGCTTTCTGCCATTTTCACCCATATATGAAAGAGAGCAATCTTAGTCACAAGTTTGACGATCTTCTCAGAAATCATCTGGCAACCTTGATACTAAGCAACGGTCAACAAGAGTTATCAACAGAAGATCGTCCCTTCACCCATCAGTGTTGAGAAAGTCAACTGCTAGTTGACGAAACGTCCACAGTAAGTGTGATTTTTGGACTAGTTAAGATGAAACCTTACAACATAATTGTTCTACAACAGTCCTGATGAACCTATTCAAGAATATTGAGTATTCTTTTTCACGACGGAAGCACGAAATACCTAAAACAACTAACTTTGACCGTATTTTTCATCATTCATTCGAAAAGGAAGAAAGACAAACAAAAGTCTTTCTTCCTTTCCTATCAAACTTTGACCTAATAACATTGTGCAGAACCAAAATCCGTATTAACTTATTGCTTAACTCCAATCTATTCAATTTACCTCGTTTTCAGAAGAAAACTAAGATCAACAATCTACTACGTCAATCAAAAAAAATTGTGCAAGGATTAAAGATGATTTTGCCCTTAATGCAATCTATACCTGGATTACAGTAGTACATATCAGGATTAATTAGGTGAGATTTTGTGTGAGCATTTAATTCCTTTTGAGAATCAATAAAAGAGATTACGGCTAGCGGCTATTCCTAAAACAAAACACTTAAGTGCCTAAGGGGGGGGGGGGTCCATAGTACCCAAGATTTGTTTTCGGCGATTTCTCACTCGTGAAAAATATTTTCGAACTCTAATTCTTTGTAATTGTGTAACTTATCGATGCGCTTCTTTCCGTAACAAAAATTACTAAATGATTTGCAATGTGTATGCTGTAAAAGCAAGGTCGCGGAAACATCATGTTACTTTTTGAGCGATGTTGACGCATTTCGAAAACAATGATTTGGCCCTAATTTCCAGACGATAAACCGGAACTCATTTATATTGCACCTTTGGCCTTGTCTTATGTCCCCTCAAAGGTGGTGTGAGTTTCATTTGAAAATTCCACCGGGAGAGTGGTTTCCTTAGGGGGGGGTCCATGGATCCCCCTAGACACCAACGTGAGTGAAACACCTTAGGCACTTAAGTGTTAAAGAAGATAGCAAGGGTCATCATTACTTTCATATTCATAATGCTATACCCCGTATATCGCACATTAACGCAATATCTTGCTTAACTGTATAAATCCCATTGGAATGGAGGAAAAAGACGTGTGCTTACAAAATTTGTCATATCTGGCTTATTTTTCAGTCGATTTCTTTCATCTTTTCAACACTTGGAAGTACATTAGATTTGCTTTATTGAAACAACAACAAAGCTATGATTCAGTGATTTTATCAAGGTCAAGATCATCTGCAATCATTGCACTTTTTTATTCACGTAATATATTATAATGTAAACCGGTTATTTATTTGTGAACGAGGACAGGTATTTTGTGTTTTGCATCATGAACATATTACTCAACCTGAATCGACGAGGTGAAAAAACCTGGAATCTTTCCAAATGCAAGGCAATATAACAATGACCTTGCTCTTCCGCACACCGGACCGATTGTTCAGTATCTCTAGCTCAATGGTTTGCTGAAGTCTGTGTGTATTCATCGGTCACTGATATTGGGAAAGAATTGAGGTAACGTTTTATTCATTTTTTAATAAAGTGTGCCATTTTTCGGAAACGGAGGGTTATATGTTGTTAATAATTTCTAAACAATTTTACACCGGGTTTTGTCTTCCCCTTTTGATGAGACTACGAAATTTGTTATACAGTTGGTTATTTGGTCTACGCCCCTCAGTCTAATTGTCTGTACCTTTACCCAGTCCCCATAACATAAATATGGTGGGAACGAATGATGCACATGATTACATATTTATCTGGGTAAATAGGGCACACCATTTACGCTTACATAGTATCTCTAGTTCTGGGACACCGCGCCACCTATTCCGTATCCGCATCGCTAATTGGCCGGCTATTCTTAGACATGCACTACGTCATGGGACTCCCTAGCAGCCAAACGCTGTGTTAAAGGCTCTGCGATTAGCTTGAACAAGGAATGAATAAACGGTTTCGCGGTACCTTGGTCAATCTGATGTTAGAAATGGGTTCCTGACAAAAAAACCCTTAGTTCACTAGTTTTTGTAAGCCTGGCGTTTGGCATGACTTGACAGCAGCAATCAAGAATTGAGCCAGCTGATAAGAGCTGATAAGGTAAGAAAAATGCTTGTATGGATCGTATTTCACGTTTTCTCGTATTTTTCCAAAAATAAACCTATATTATAAACTAGTCAGCTAACTAGACAATTTAGTTAGGAATATTTTGATGCGTAAATCGTTACGATAGGCCCAGTATTTTGCGCAATCTCCAGTGTACCGCAATGTACAAAAAATCCGAATCAACGCTATCTGACACTGTGTGTACGTGGAGTTTCCCACGTTCAGCCGATATGATGTGGTTGATAACGCCCTAGCGCAGTGAAGATTGCCAAGGTTTGCCAAGATTCAACAATGGTCGGCGCTGTGTGCCAAGACGACACGTAAATGGTGTGAGGGATGATTTCAAATTTTTCAAACCTTCCCCCGAGAATGACCAGTGCACATAAGGTTATGCCGTAAGGATCAAAATATTGGGTGGACTACTTTCTTGTCTGAAAATTCACCAGTTATATTGTGATGGAATTCCATGATTGACATGGTAGACTGGTATCTTTTCTCATTTTAAGTGGCATTTGGACAGAAACTTTGAGGCAATTTACTCCGCCCTCACCAATTTCACATCGATTTGCCCACTACTAACCGCAGCGACTATAGAGCATCTTGTACTGGGCGGTCTGCCATGCTACGAGTTTGGTGAATAGTAACTAAAAATGTTGGTCACCCTATGTTAAAAATGTTTTTTTATTTGATGATCTTAGCTTGTACTTTGGTGTGATATTGTTGTATATATTTCTTGTGTGAGAGTTTAAAATGTGAAAGAAACATGCTCAAAGTTGCCATTTCCCCCTAGACTACTGTGTATAAGTGAGTTAGTGGTGCATAACCATATTAGCGTGTGACCCAGGCATGTTGGTCGGTATCCCGGGGGGGGGGGTCAAAGAGGCATTTATACCAGGGCTACCTCATACTATGGCATACACGAAGATGTATGATGGCCATTCTGAAGGGGTAGCTTAAGCGAGATAGGGGTCACAAGAGATTATACAGGGGTAAAAATTGAAAAGTGGTTCAATGTTGTTGAATTGCATACCAAATTGTTCTTATGATCACAAGGAGTAAAAAATGTATAGTTTGTGCTATCTCCGACTTACCTCAGTCATCAAAATATGACTGCCCTTTACTTGAAGTATCTGTCGGTTTGTTTAACTTAAAGCGCCTATTTCGATCGTCTTTGGGACCCCCTGATTTACCCGGAAGTAGCATCAATTATGATATCAGATAAAGGCCGTTTTCTTATTGTCTTCCTGAAATTCAGCTTTCAAATTCATTTCTTTCTCAAGATACTCGCAAAAAAACTGCCGGTTTAATGGTTAACCATTAATATTAGCACAGTAGTGAACAGGACGTTGCACTGTGCATTATCGTGCCTAGCATAAAAACCGCAAGTTTGTTACTTATTTGTTTATTGCCAGTGCCAAGTTTTACATCAAGTAGAGAATACGATTAGACAAAAAAGGAACAAGTACCTTTAATGTTGTTCTAGCTCTTTACTTTAAGTATTTGTCGGTTTGTTCTGTTGAATTACATTCCATACAATGCAAAACCCCTTTTTCCAGTTAGAAAAATGATATACTTGTTTTAAATATTCCAATATTTTTAAAATACTCCATATTGTTTGTCTCCACACTCAAGCCAAATCGTGCATTCGTGTTTTGGTATGGTTTATTTTCAGTGTTTTTTATGCATTTTTTTTGTTTTGTTTCCTGTTTTTTTTCTCATTCGTTTTTAATTGACAAATGAATACCACAAAACTTAACCTATATGAGTATTCTAATTAACACACACACACACACGCACACACACTCACACACACACACACACACACACAAACACTTACAAATAGTTTTTATCAACAATAAAATGAAATTCTCCCAAACGTGCAATGTTCAATGTTTACAGTAGGACTCCCTGTATAATTTCACTGTGTCTATTCTTTACATGCCCCTATTATTTCCATAGGCGTAAATCCCGGGGGGATGGGGTGGATATATCCCCCCAATATTTTGATAAGGGGGGATGGTCAATACGATCATCCCCCCAATGTTGATCCAGTCATATGTTTTTACCCAAATAACCTCATATTTTACCATTGTTTATACGCATTTTGTCTAATTACAATATTACTTATTTGTAGCTTCTAAATGGCAATTTTTAGCGTGGCGCTTCGCGCGCACATGTGCTAATAGTGGATCTTTTCAGCAAACCCCATTTCATAAATTTTCATCAACCCCATCCCCCCATGTCAAAAAGAAATTTCCACCACTGATTATTTATGGATGGAACCCAGGTGTTTTGCACAATAGCAGGTTATAACCAATGAAGTAGATCTTACATTAAATCTCACTGCCGACATTTTATTACACAAATAGCTCTAGTTTCTAACCACTGACGTAAATAAAACCTAGACTGCTATTTTATTAGTGAAAATGCATAAAGGCGAAGACGGTTTTTCAGTCGTTCGTCCAATTAATGTGGAGTATTGTTCTCAGTCATCATAATATAAGAGCTCGCTCGCCACATGTCAAAACTAGCGCAGATATGAGTTAGCGCCCATAGTATATGGCAATGAGACTAATCATATTTACAAAACGATTATGTTGTGAAATTGGTTCGTTCGCGAAAACGAAAAATATCTAAACCTGCAGTACAAAGTACCTTTTCACGTTAAGTTAATCTTACAGAAATGTAGAAGGTTATCAAAGGAACAAACCATTCGAGGCACAACATGTTGAAGTTAACGGCAAAAGGCCCATTCTTCGGACACATTTGTGACCGAAGAAAACGGTAAATTTTGAATTTCAACTCAATTCTGTTTTGCCAACATAACTAATCTGTTATGCTTTTGGTATACTGAATAACCTTTGAGTCCAAACCTAACCAAAATTATGTTTCCACTTTGGCCAAATTGGTCATTTTGTCATGAGTGTGTGACATCAGACAAAAAGGGCTTTTTAGAATTAAAAACTCTAAAATTCTGTGATTTATAAGCAATCACATCCTTATAGTTATTTCAGAAAGACAATGGTACTGTTGTCATTACAACATGTTGTACTTAAAGGTAACAGCAAACTGTACTTGATAATTAACATACTTTATTCATTAAGTACGTCATGTGTTTGACATTGTGGTTACGTTGTGTGACTTCTCCATTAACTTATAACAAAAATTGGTGATCATTGTTAATGTGCATCAAAATGTAGTTTTAATAAAATCTTGTGTATTTCCATATTTCAAACACTTTTATCATAGTGTCATCATTAATAACCCGCAAAGGTAACGATATTCAGGAAAATATCATTTTGTAAATAATTAACTTTTCCATTTGTTGACAGCGGCGTTTTTCTTTTTTAATCGCACAATGAATACCATAAATTTTTGTGTGCTAACGTTTTGCTTTATTTTTTCCCACAACTTCAATTTGTTTTCTCTCCACATTTTACATCAAACTACATTGCAAAGCAATTTGGTCAAGATTTGATAACACATACTTTTCCACCACATGTTTACATCAACGACAATTGAAAACATTATTTGATAAATACAGACTCTTAAATCTTATTACATAGCACTTACTTTCATCAAGCAGAAACCATTTTCTCTGAATTGTTGATATGTTCGATATAAGTGGGGAATCTGATTCACGCGTTTTATATTTCAACAATTTTCCACATTTAAAAAACTTTGAAAAACTAACTCGAAGCCGGGAAAAAAAGTAAAACACAAACGAGGCAGTTGATCGAGTTTATAATGTGCAGGGGTCAATGGTCCACACGTAACTAGCACACCAGCACCATTACTTGTGATATGCCGGATATCGTGGATGCAAGATAGAGCATCAAGCAATTGACGGAAGTGAGCGGGCGGATGACTGTAAAATTGTTGACTTAGCCCAAAATTGCCATTGGTTGACTTAGCCACAAAATTTACAACATGAAACAAACATCAGTCAAATCTGCGGTTCGAATCGCAGAAGTAGACTGGTTCTATTTCTCCAAAAAGTGCTTCCTTCAATACGAAGGGCATTTTTGAGTAAAAGCAATTGATAGACAGCTGTTTCTATATGAACTTTTATGCTGATTTCAAATCTTCGGTCCCCCAAGCGATTTGTAGGGAAATTGCCTCAGTTAGCAGAAATTCAGGCTGCCATTTTACCGTTTGTGTGGAACATAAGCGCGGTTATGCTTGTATACTTCATTCTTGTGTCATGACCAATTTTTCAGGGTATAAGAAGACAATGGTAGGTCATTAGGTATAGCATTAGGTCAACTTAACATTAATTTGCTAAAAATTCAATGGGCTGCCATTTTGACAGTTTTTGACATACTCAAGATTTAAGGCTGTACTCCTTCATTCTTGTTGTCTAGACATATGTTTTCAGGGTCAGGAATTAAAATCAGATCATTAGTTTATGGTCATGCGCCAGATTGGGGTATACAAAATGAGGGTGGCGTTACCTTTTCACAAAGATTTTTTTATTGATATGCAAAACCAAGTTAGGATCAGCTGATTGTAATATTGTCTTTTAAAGGGACTTTCTCTCAGCTTTGACATGTACATTCAATTTTGTGCTATCTTTGCTTTTGAGTTGTCATAATTTTAAGCCGTCGGAGTCAAGAGGTGGTGCCTACTGATGAGGTGCCTACGAATTAGGCATGTGTTAAAGTCTAAGGGGTTTTGATATTCGGGCCTTTTGCAGTTTTTTTATATCTTTGAACCCCGGCCATGTATGAAGATAATAACATCTCATTTGTTGTCTTATAGTTATTTGCTTCATTTTGATTCATACAGCAGTTAAATCTATGATTTAAGTTGAAGGTAACAATTTAAGTGACTGCCACAAATTTTGTACTTTTAACATCAAAATTTCACTTTTCCACCTATAGTGACACTTATGGCACCCTGTATATGCACCTACAAGTTTTCATATTTTGTCTTCCCTTACATTTTTAGTCTTACGACAATATATATTTTTATAGCTATCTCACAAAAAAAATGATGAGTTACTATCATTTAAGTGTGAAACGGTGTAAAATTTGTAGTTTCAAGCATGTACCCACTTTGCCTCCCAACTCTGGTGCATGACCTTACAGCATTAGGTCATTGACATTAATTTGCATAAACTTCAAAATGGCCACCGATTTCAGTTATGCAAGTTAATTGCACTATATGGCCTAATCCTTACTGATGGTCTAGTTGTGTTCTCTGACCCTTGAAAACATAGTTGATGACACAATATGCAGTCTTTACAGCCTTAAATCTTGAGTAATGGACAAAAATGTTAAAATGGCGGCCATTTTGAATTTATGCAAATTAAGGCACATTCCCCTAAAATTAGCTTGGGACCAGAAGATTTGGAATCAGCATAAAATTCCGTATAGAAACCCTGTTTCAATTGCTTTTACTCAAAGATGCTCGACTATTGCTTTTTGAAAAATGAACCATCTATTGTCACAACTTTTCACCACTCTTCATTGGTTAGTAGAAAATAATCTTTACCTAGAGGCATCCAAATTGGAAAGCGACTTTCGACACGCTCGCGATGCCCATCAACAAGCAAACTAACATTTATGAGTCGCACCTTATAGACAAAAGTGAACAAAAGGGAAGAAACAATAAGTGGATTTTATCTTGTTTGTAGTGTGTATTATAAAGTGATGATGAATAAAGTTATTTTATTAATTCTTAAACAGCAGTGAAAATGTACCCGGTAGTACGCGCTGCGTATTGAATTTATTTAGGTTTGAAGCCCTCGCGTCATACCGAGTTTTTGCTACTTTTTCGCGCGCCTGCCAACTTGCGTCTCCTTGCGTATGATGGTTGCGTTCAGCGGGTTGTCCCATTGTTGTCACTGGGTGATGGCATTTCCTTCCTTGTTGTATTTAAGCCGTAAAGTAGCGCGAAATTGGGTAAAGATGACCTTAAATGATAATTGCTGTTTAAGAATTGAGAATAACGTCTATTTGGAGCTGTATTCTCTTAACGACGAATTGAAACCGGTAATACCACTATTTTTGCGTGAAGAAATCGGCCCCCGCCCTCATTCTTCCACTTAAATGTGTATCGCCTTGGTTTCAATTCGTCGTAAAGAATTACCGCTTTCCCAAATCATACCTTTAGGCTCTAATTATTTTATTATTAATTGGCAGGAGAAGTAATACGACCGGCTGCCCCCAAAAGGAAAATATGGGCACAAGACAAGTTTTGTTTTGCGGCCATGAGCTTAGATCCGCCATACCCCATAACTGTTTTATGTTTGTTTTCCAAGTCTACAAGTTTACAAATTAATCGTCCGGTCTAGTGAAAAAGACTAAGTAACGCAAAACTACTGAACTGTACCAGCAAGAATTGTGTCGCCAAGATTTATGTGGACCTGATTCTACAGGGTGACCCAATAAAAACTTTACCCAAACTGGTAGCTGTGTAGCTGTGCAACGGCAATGGCCAAACAGGTTCCCTGGAGTGAGAGTATCAACCAAGCCTGCTATCTGTAACATGAGAAAACTGTTTGAAGCACAGGGAACTTTGGAAAATGTTAACAAAGGACGAAGCGGACGGCCTAGGAGCGTCAGAACACCTGCGAACATTCAAGCTGTAAGACAGGAGCTTCGCAACGCTGTAAGACAGGAGCTTTGCAACAACCCACGCGCACGCATACGGAGAAACCGTGTCGCAAATGTCTCCATTCTAGTGATGACATCAATTGGCATCCATACAAAATAATTTGTGAGACGCCATAATTTGGATGCAGGTGATCCTCAACGTAGGCTGCCGTTTTGCAATTGGCTAATCAACAGACCACGGCGCTTCTTAAGAGAACTTGTTGTTGATGAGGCCAATTTTCCAATGACTGGCTCAGTGAATTCTCAAAATGTGAGAGAGTATGCGCCAAAAGGGAAACCTCCCAATGATTCTGTATACGACAGACCTAATGATCGCAGGAAAGTTGCAGTTTTAGCAGATGTTACAGGTAACAATAACCTAATTTGGCCTATCTTTATTGATGGAAATTTGAATAGTGCCGGTTATCTCAATATCATTAATCAACATATTTGGAACCAGAGTCGCGACGCATTTTTCAGCAGCAAAGAAATGGAGCAATTCGTCGTGCCTGGTTTCTTCAAGACGGTGCACCAGCACACATGTCTGTAATTGAATAGAAACCGCATTCAGGAACTCTTTCCAAATCAGATCATTAGGACATGCGGTGGAATGGCCCCCTCGGTCACCGAATCTAACTTCGCTAGATTTTGGCTATGGGGTGATGTAAAAGATAGTTTACAATGAGGGTCCCCCAAACACATTACCAGAACTACGACGACGGATAAACGATGCATTTACCGCAATTAGGAGAACGCATGTAACATCAAGAGCTGTTCAACACATGCACTCCAGGGCTACCAAGTGCATCGCAAATCAGGGAGGACATGTGGAATATAGAAACTTAAGGTAAGACTGTTAAGATAAATTACTTTTGATGTTGCAATTGTGTTCAAACATGCCTAAGAAAAATGATGCTCCGTGGACAAGTCTGTTTTGCCGACATATTTTTCAGTGGAACATATCTTGAGAACCACTCAACCAAAATGAACAAAAAATCAGGTAAGATGCTCTATTACCCATTCTTTATTATAAAATAAAATCCACTGATATCAAATTACAGAAAGTGGAAAAATATCACTTTCATTTTTTATTGGGTCACCCTGTACAGACCGTGAGACGCACCTAACGAGAACTTTGTTGAACTTTAACTATTTTCATGAGATATTGTGTGTTTAATTGTAAATAGGTAAGAAATATAATAATTTTAATGTGTATTGTTAAAATTGTTTGTATTTTGTGATTGACCATAGAAGATTTCATTTATTAAAACATTGTTTTGAATTTACACATTAGTCAAGTCAATCTTTTTACAAATTGTCATGGTGATATTTGTTTTATGAACCACGGGAGGTTGTCTTTCTGAATTTCTTACCTTGGGTACGTCCCGTACCAATGACACTCAAACTAGTGCTAAACTCAACCCAATAACCAACCAAGAAAATGGAACAGATATGCCGGTGGAAACACACTCTTAATGGTATGTCCCTAAAACGGACTCACGAGATACAAGTTCTGTTAAAGAGGTGTCTCTCGAATATGCTATTGTGTTGGATAATCCGAGATGTCGGCCGGTGTCTTCACTCATCTAATATAAACTAATTGCAAAACCACTGCGTACAATGTAGTCTGGTTAGATTGGGTAGCCACAATTTGCGCACCCACTTTATCTGCTCCCAGTTGAATTCAGCAGCCTTGACGGAATAAAGTACAATATCGCGTGCACTTTATTCAAGGCTGCTGAATTCAACTGGGAGCAGATAAAGTGAGTGCGCAAATTGTGGCTACCCGGTTAGATTTGTTCTCAGTGTTTGATTTTTGGTTTCTTCTAAGATCCATGGAATCGGGATGTTACTTCTTTTAGGATTCTTCAATTAGAAATTTGCACTTTTTAGTGGATATCCTTAAAAATGTTGGACTTCTGTATGTACACTCTGTCGTTCATTTAGATTTATAGTCTACATCAGGAAAATACACAAATATTCACCAACCCCAAAGAACAACCTTCTTTAAGCGCCAGACAAAAAGTCTATACATTTATGGTGATTAAACTGAAATTCAATTACTCCAAGCAATTGTTAAAGTCAATGCATTTTCTTTTCAGTCAAGCTAAGGTAATCAGTCAACTCTTTGTCAATAGGTTACTATTATTGTATTTAAACCTTGACAGACATAAAATAACTTTAAATTATTCTTTGGTTGCCGATTGTATTTAAGTCTTGGCAGACATAAGATCACAATAGATAATGAATCAGCATATACTAGACAATGCTCCTTTTGTATCACTGACAGATTACGGCCTAGACATCGCTATCCACACAATGGTACCAATTTGTGTTTTGGATTTGGATCATCGTCTGAAAAATGAAAGGACCAGTAGGAGCAGAGTATTAGAAAGTAAATAAAATTGTATATTAAAGGGACATAATGTCATAAAAAAAATGACATAATGAAAAGGACCCTTACTGAAATCACTTCCACGAGTTTGAAAACAATTTGGATGTTTACATTCTGTAAAAACGGTAAAAACAGGAAGAGTTCCAGGGGGAGGTGGCAGTTTGTTAATATACAAGTGAGATATTGATCTGTTATGGACACAAGTTACTGTTAACATTGTGTTATGTCAGGCATTGAATTTTAGTCAATTAAGAACAAATTCATCCCATCTTTAATCCAGACTCGAGTAGTATGAACAGAAATTGTACGGCAATTACTGTTATGTTGTAATCTAGTTTTGTATGTCTGAGCAACATCGGGCTAGCTTCGCCTGGGACCATAATTGACTCCGCAAGACTGTGGCTTACAGAATGGGTCGGCTCCGTCATTTACTGTGTTTAGATCAACGTTTACGTCGCGGTAACATCAACAGTTATTGCCCACCCCTTAGCTACATTTATTTTTCCCGATTAGGCTGTGTTAGATCTAATATGTCAGATATGTCAGATCTGATATGGGGTCACAAAATGACCAAACCGATTTGACGGATGTGACTGCTTTGCAGTGAATCCGCTCGTATCTCTTGAACCGCACATTCTACGTGTCCATCGAGGAACATGCTCAAAATAAATCTTAAATTTAGACATTGGTTTAACACGTAAAAACAAAATTTTAATGAGAAGTATGCCTTTTATGTTATCAACCTGCGGAGTACAGCTGAGCGGTCCGGTAAGTATTTCCCACGATGTAGTCTGTGTCACAGCCTGCGAAAGATATTATCTAAATTGGAACTGGGCGAGAGATTAACGTTATCAGTCCCTCACAGGGAATGTGTGTAAATGAAACCAAATTTCAAATATCCCCGGAAAACAAAGGTGTTCTATGGATGTTTTTGCATCAGAGGGGCCATTACTTTGTTTTGAATATGTATCGTAATTGGGTCTGAACCTATAGAACCTAGCGAGAAAATTGAACATTTTTATCGGGTACTTCGGTGCTCACAGACACGAAAAATGAACACGTAATCGCTACGGTCGCCTCCATTTTCCCCACAATGCCTTTCGATATTTTTCCAGTCTTGAGAATTTTCAAACACTGTTTTCAATTTACGACAACTTTTTTTCAATTTCAGAATTACGTACTTACCGGACCGCCGTACCTGCGGAGTTGGAAAGTCAACTTAAAGGGGATGACCCGATAGAATGGCCCTCACCCCAAAACCCCATCTGTAAGTTTCGCGCCGATATTTCAACCCGTTTTGATGTGAGAGCTAAAATATATGCTTAATTAAATTTGCCTTTGTATTGAAAGTATTCAACTTATTACGATTGTAAATTATGTGTTTCGTTCGCCTTCACTGGGAACCAAACGACAAGAAGAGTCCATTTTAGCAAACTCTTGAAAGGACAATTTCGTGATCCACAGCCTCAGCCCCGGGTTATATCCACTGACCTATACACATCACACCATTTACGCTCCCATAGCATCTGTACTGCTGGCACACAGCGCCACCGATTCCGTTTCAATCGCTAATTGGCCGGCTATTCTTAGACATGCACTACGTCATAGGACTCCCTAGCAGCCAAGCGCTGTGTTAAAGGCTCTGCGATTAGCTTGAACAAGGAATGAAAAAAAAAAAAAAACTGGGTTTCGCGGTACCTTGGATATCGCGAAATCAACAAATCAGGTGGTCGATCTGATGTTAGAAATGGGTTCCTAACAAAAAAGACCCCTTAGCTCACTAGTTTTTGTAAGCCTGGCGTGTGGCATGACTTGATAGCAGCAATCGAGAATTGAGCCAGCTGAAAAGGTGAGAAAATTGCTTGTATGGATCGTATTTTTCACGTTTTTTCGTCTTTTCCAAAATAAACCTATATTATAAACTAGTCAGCTAACTAGACAATTTAGTTAGGAATATTTTGGTGCGTAAATCGTTACGATAGGCCAAGTATTTTGCGCAATCTCCAGTGTACCGCAATGTACAAAAAATCCAAATCAACGCTATCTGACAGAGTTTCCCACGCTCAGCCTACGGCGGTCCGGAAAGTAAGTAGTCTGTGTCACAGACTGCAAAAGATATTATCTAAATTAGTACTGCGAGAGAGATTAACGTTATCAGTCCGTCATAGCGAATGCATGGAAATGAAACTAAATCTCAAATATCTCCGGAATACGAAGGTGTTCTATGGAGATTTTTGCATCAGAGGGTCCGTTACTATGTTTTGTTTTCAATATGTATCGTAATTGGGTCTGAACCTATAGAACCTAGCGAGAAAATTGAACGTTTTTGTCGGGTACTTCGGTTCTCGCAAACACGGAAAAGTGAACACGCAATCGCTACGGGCCGCATTCCTTTTCCCACAATGCCTTCGGTATTATTTCAGTCTTGCGAATTTTCAAACGCTGGTTTCAATTTACGCTTTCAATTTTAGAAACAGGATATACGTACCGGACCGCCGTACGCTCAGCCGATAATGATGTGGTTGATAACTCCCTAGGGCAGTGAAGATTTGCCAAGCTTTGCCAAGATTCAACAATGGGCGGCGCTGTGTGCCAAGACGACACGTAAATGGTGTGACATGGATAGCAGGCTGCCGCACAGTTGAATGGTCGCCGAGTGTCACAACAGGAAGTTGCTTTTCTACCTTGTTAATATGGCGGAAAACAATGCATACACCTGCTGGTGCACATATTCCACTCAGATGTTCTATTGTTATACAAAATTCCTTTAACTTTGACAAGGTGTATGCATTGTTTCCCGCCATATTACCAAGGTAGAAAAGCAACCTCCTGTTGTGACACTCGGCGACTCAGACCCGCTATCCATTGTAGAGGTCAGTGCTTATATGGAACAAATTGAGATTTTTGTATGACCTAAACCATTGGCCTTAGTATTGTACATAAGTATTTTAATTGGGATACAATAATACCGACAATTGTATAGCGTCTTTTCCGAATGATTCAAAGCGCTGTTGCCTATGTACATTTGTGCACCAGCTAATTCAGGAGACCGTTTGATATTTTCAAAATAAACATTCCATCAATAACCATTACCATAATTTCCCACAGTTTGTGACTCATGTGTTTGTTTTCCAAAGACAAAGATCGACAAGTGCAATTTTTTTTAGGTACGAGTCGTACTCTGTAAAACGTAAGTGTTTAGATTTTGTAACAGTTTTAAGAGCTTTTAAGCGCCCAGACGCGTTCAACAAAACAAAATCAATTTACAAGCTATTTGGTCCTATAAACCACTAAAAGCATTGAAATTCAACATCGTTTTCACCATTTCTAAATCGGAGCAATGAGAATTTCTAACGTGGACGCCTTAACGCGTTTTAAACACTGTTAAATGTGCCACAAATGCATTTAGAAGCTTAACACTAGTATTTATTGTGTCTAAACACATGAACGTCATGCGATGGCGACGTGTTTAGAATCTAAACTCATCAACTTGCTATGGAGATGGGTCTAGAATCTAAACAGCTGAACACCTAAATGTTCAGAAATGCGTAGACATGTTTCAAAAGTGAGACAAAATAGTGTTTAGGTACGTGTTCAGATCCAGAACACATGGATTTGCAGTGTATGCATATTAGAAACTCATTAACACTATTACATTGTAATTTTGAACTTGGTTTGCAGTCCTAATCAGCTTCACAGAGAAGCATGCTTTAATTTTCTGTCGTGCACGACAGAAAAATACTAAATCATCTTATACATAAAGACGACGTTTTGGGCTTATTCACTTCAATTATGATTTAATAAAGTAGTAAGCATTCTGTAAAAAAAACAGCTTCGATAAAAGAAACGGGTGCGTACTTTTCTGGAAATGCCCCGTATCTCTTAAATTCCCTAAAGTACTTGTTTAGGGTACGCAAGTGCGATACTAATACTTGTTTAGGGTGGTGCAATTTCCAGTTCACAAATACGTGTTTATGGCTTTTGTGAACGGATGACACCACCCCTTGTCAGTGGGAGTTTTTTAAAAAATGCTTTAAAGTTACGATTAGTGTCTAAATGCAAAACCCTCAGATATATTAATCAAAATTGAAATGGAATTAAAATCACTTTAACCCGAAAAGGGGTACTTCTCATTGGGAGGGTTACGAAGAATCATAAACCGCTTACGCGAAAACGCTCATGCATACGCCTACCTATTCAAAATCACTCTCTTGTGACAAGATTTTCAGTAGACACGACGTAAGAATAGGCGTTCGCGTTAGACGTTTATGTTTCTTCGTAACCTCCCCAATTGAGAAGTACCCCTTTTCGGGTTAAAGTGATTTTTATTCATTTCAATTTTGATTAATATAGCTGGGGTTTTGCAATTAGACCCCCTAATCGTTACTTTAAAGCATTTTGTGTGGGTAGCTTTGGCTGATATACTGTGTGCTCTCAGTTTTAATAACTAAAATATAGACGCTTTCCAATTTTTGTTTTCCTGAAGAACGCGTCCAGTGAAACCTACTCATATTGAAATTGTGAATTTAAACCTTTTTAACGAGATCGATAAGGTCAAAGCGATGGTATGGAGGCATATTAGATTTTCAAAAGATTTCTATCGACTGCGTATTGTTTCTATTTTGGGAAAATTTAATTATTATCCAAGAATACCAAATGTAAAATCTTATGAGAAAGTGGTAAATCCTCAGAAAACAGGCATATATTAAATTTATTTGATTTTTTTAAATTGCTTAATCGCATTGCAATAGAGATTCCAACTTGTCGCTCGTTTGTTTTCTGCATTTTTCTACACTGTTAGAACTAATTGAATTTTCTTACAGTTGTATTTTTCTTGTAGATTTTACCGACAAGCCTGAGAAATCTAACATGGACCCACTATAATTAATCAAATCGCTAACAAAAAGCATGTTGCAAATTTTGAAATTTGAGACCTTTATATATCACAATCTACAATACTTGATAATTAAAATGATCATATATTTGGTATCATAATGTCGACCATCCAATCTGAAGAATATTACTGAATTTTATGTGTTTCAGGCTGGATATTTGAAAAATTGTACAATTAGATGCAAACGTTTCATAGAAGTGAACGGGATTATGGATTGCAAAAGCAAGTATTGATTTATATTAAACTGAAAGACACAGCAAAAAAACCAGATAGTCCAAACAAACTACCAAAGTTAAAAACACACACCAGGTTGGAGAATAGTAAATATACAATATGAAAACACCAATCTCAAAACTGTTGGTGTGCTGGACGCATAATAACCCCCGCAGCCGCGCGCAAGAGTGGCTGTAAGCCTGCTATTAACTAACAAGGGATCCGTCTGCTCATTCAGTCCACGGTAAGGGTATTTTAGCCGCTGACTATGTTATCAGTTTGTCAAGACTTATTGGACCCATCTTTTTCACCTTCATGCGGGGACAATTGAATATTAATTATTAAGACAATAACAGATGTTGAATCTTAAAAAGGAATTTTATATTATGGAATAACAGCCATTTTTTTGGAAAAAATAAAGATTTGATGACGTCACGGCAGTGATTGTTTATTATTTTTTGCTCGGTGGACCCATTCAGGTAAAAATTGCGTACGTATCCCTACATTGGAAAAACAAAACCGATTATCGTCATCGTACGTCGGTTTTGAATTCAGTAGGGAAAAGGTAAATTTTGTAATGTTTAGACATAATACACGGGGTCTTTGGAAAAAAAATAATAGCACTTTGGGCAGAGGGGTCATGTCATACCTTTGATTTTAACATAGTCGGATTTATATATATCGGTCGCCCCCGAAGAGCAAACTGATATCGGATACCTGAACACTGACCTGGTACCTGATACTTGACACCAAACTATTCATCTCGTTACCGTTTTATACCTACAATACGGCAAAGCAGCAAGCATTCTGTATCTCTTGTTGTCACAGGGTAATCGATCAATATGTGAGACTATACTGTGGTTCTTGTACTATGGGGGGTAGGACACGATTGGCTCGATTTGGGCATTGGGGGATTTCCAAACCGTAATTTGTTGAAACTGCTTACTGCATTTACTATGGCAGTCTCGTCCCAGTGACATAAAAAATCATCTCTAAACCTTGTTCAAAAGATCTTAGTAATATCATGATAATTAAGAAAAAAATATGAAGTTCAAATCAATCATTGCTCTGTTAAAGGTCTTGTTTCCAATTTATTTGTATTGTGGGTTTCTCTACTTGCTATGATAGCCTGGCAACTTTGCACATACCGAGTACCGTGGGAAACAACTTGCTGGTTTAAGATGGTAGACGCAATAATTAATGCATGTTGCAAAGCGCCCTATTCAATACTTTGGCCTAATATTGATGGTTAACCACTAAAACGGCGGTTTTTTGTTTAAATATCTTGGGAAATGAAATGGATTTGAGGGCTCAAATTTTAGGACGACAATGAGAAATACTGCCTTTCATCTGATATCAAAACCGACACTACTTCTGGGTAAATAAGGGGTCCCTACCCGATCGGAACACCACCTTTAAATACCTTTGCATAACCTCCAAACCGCATAAACTTCCCCTGCAAGTAATCTCTATCAAACATAATACCCTTGAACATACGCGCCATGCTAAACAGAGCAATGCGCTCTGTAGCCATGCGCACCGATACACTCTAAATATCAAAAACAGCCCTATTATAAATTTTTACACCCCAAAACCATTGGCACTCCTGGATACAAAAAGACTGGAACGAACCCTGACCTTCACACATGATAGACCCAGCGATAGTCGGGTAATCTGTTAGGGGAATATTACAATCTAAGTGCTGATAGGGCTGTGCGCTTGGCCGGCTGCCGACCTGGGTGAAGCGAATTGATTGTGACGATTTCCTGCTGGCAGCGTAATAATAATCGGCAACAGCGCTGTGATCTTGATGAAGTGGCGCTTTATAAAAGCTAGTGTATTATATATTATTACAAGTAAAAAATCAAATGAATATCATTTCTTTTTCGCATTTATAAAACACTTTGAACTATGAAGTCCATCATGCATATTATGTAATGCAATCTGCATTGAAGTGGTATATATGCATGATGGATTGGGAAAAGCTGTTTCGCTAGTGATAACGTCAGGGGCACGGGCAATTCACCCCCAATTCCCCAGTTCGCTTCCCTAGTTCACTCGCTGAAAAAACAAATCAGCAATTTAAGGCCAAAAATCACCAAATTTAAATTTTGGTAAAAATCTCCAAGTATTGGATGTTTTCCACAAAAGTTCCCCTTCCCTCCACCCACTTTGACTTTGACCCTCTCCCCCCCCCACACACACACACACACAACCTCCGTTTCCCCTAGAATTGGGCGCCGCCCCTTCGTTTCGCGACGCATCAGTTGGCACAATAACTAACTTCAATAAATATTGACACAAAAATAAACAAAATCCGGATTTATTTGCCTTCCTAAAGGCCAAAGGTAAATTAAAACCTGCGATTTCAATATAAACAAATTGCTTTCAATCGATACACACTTCTTTTTTTGCCTCCCGTGCTCGCTGCTAAAATATTCCAATTTCAAACTTTTCTTTTTAAAGAGATATTTACTATTAAACATGAAAAATTGGACGGTACTAGACGGGGCCGAACAAAGATGAGGAGTTCGTTTGCTATTTTTTCTAAAATACCAGATTTGTCCTTGGGCGGAAAATCTGGTGGGGGGATACACCCCATTTTTGCATTGTTCACGTACTTAGCTCCCCCATCCAGTTTTTCATATTAAAATTGATAGGAAAAAAGTCTCCCTCTTTAAATATCGCGGAAAGTGAAAATTGACAAATACCTGTTCACTCTGTAAAATAAAAAAAACAAATCACGGGCAGAAATCGTACGTAGGTTGTAGCGGCCACAATTAGGCAAAATCGAACCATTTTAGTTCTTTGGGGTTCATCGCCCCCCCCCCCACGTGCTTCTATGTGTTTTTATCATATCATGAACCTTTCCTTTTCCTAAATCCATATAAATAAGCTTATAAATATTAGTTTACATACCCCTTGATTTTACAATCACATCTTAAATATAAAGCTATCAAACCTAAATCCATTTTTAACACAAGCAACCTTTTTTAATTAATATGATATGTCTAGACTTATCATTTGTCAAAAGGGTGCAGACGATCTGCCGCGCCTCTATTTTTAAAGAGGATTGAAGACCTCATCAATTGTCAATATCATTTGCTGGTGAAAATAACCATTCCTTATTTGGAAGTCAGAAGAGAGCGAAAATTTCTCCCTCGTCGATGTAGACTGTCCCCCAGACTCGGCTCTGTCTCTGGGTTTTTAGAGCGCACTTGGTTAAAAGACAATACTAAACTAAAACTTGAAGATTTTTCAGCTTACCACCCCCTGGACACGCCGGTCCTAATACCGCGGCACCGCGCCCTCTATTATACCAACCAACTTGTCTAGGGTACAACCACTGACCTCTACACATGGATAGCGGGTCTGAGTCGCCGAGTGAAACAACAGGAAGTTGCTTTTCGCCTTGGCAATATGGCTGAAAACAATGCATACACCTTGTCATAAGTTAAAGGAATTTTGTATAACAATAGAACATCTGTGTGGAATATGTGCACCAGCAGGTGTATGCATTGTTTCCCGCCATATTGCCAAGGCGAAAAGCAACTTCCTGTTGTTTCACTCGGCGACCATTCAACTGTGCGGCAGCCCGCTATCCATGTGTAGAGGTCAGTGGGTAACACAACTCAAGGGAAACACAGCTCAAGAGGACTATTATATTCGCGAATGGTCAGCTTTAAACCGTTTATCTTGCATATACGTCGTGCAAAGAATTAAATGCGATTTTTTAATTATTCAGTACCATTTTGGATACATAGGCCCGTATTCCAAAAAGATGTTTAACGATCGTTTAACTAAACAATCGTTTATCTTTGAAGTAGTGAGGTGGATAAGTAAGAATTCATTAAAATTATGAAAAAGGTTGTTTTCTTCAAAGTAATATAGATATGTTAGTTTGTTGGTACAGAACGTTATAATTTTTTTTGTATAATATGAAAAATCTGATGCTTTTACCGTAGTTAACAAATTATCCCCTATCTACCTCACTATTTCAGAGATAAACGTTCGTTTAACTAAACAGTTGTTAAACACTTTTTTGGAATACGGGCCGTATTGTTTATAATTTTGACGTTAAATTAAAGGGAACATAAGCTTAACTATTTTCTTTAAATAAAACCCTCAGATGCCTTTGATATTTTCGCATGTGTACGAGTCTATGAGTAAGAAACATTCAAGCGGGTAATCTGCCGGAGGTATTCAATCTTTGGGCATTCAGCTCTATGTATTGTATTGAAACCAAAAGGCCAATCCAATTGGAAATAATTGCGTTCAGTATTACCCACAGCGACACCACAATAGTCCATAAGCCAGTTTCTGTACGGGCCTTAAAATTCGAGTTTGTTGCACCCATCTGGTGATTAATTTTCCAATATATCACCTTGAAGGGGGTGTCCCCCTGACTAGGATTAGGTATGTTTCCGCCCCAAAAAGGTGCACGTTAGCGTTTCCTGCCTATTTCAAAATGGCCACCATTGTTTTATGAAAAACTGCCATTGTATTTTCATTATAGATAGGAATTTTATCCAGGACTAAACGAAATAAAGTTCTACCTTCCTGAAGTGAGCTTAAGCATTTAAGTGTCCAAGATGGCAGCCGGTAGGAGGCATGTTTTGTTAAATGTACCTAAATTTGCCAAGTAGATGGGTAAGAATGCGATTAATTTTTTTGAGGCACCAAAAAGGATTCAATGACATTTTTTGTATTGCGGACATGATCATAACTCATGATGGCGGCGGTATTACCCGCTCCGGGGGACATAAATTAAGAGAAACACTCCTCCACATCTTTTCGACATAATAAAAAACCACTAACGAAAACTATTGATAAAATGTTTCCGAAATTTGTCTTTCGTACTTCTGGAATAATTGCAAACCACCAACACTATTGAACGCTGGGAAGAAGCTGAGCTGGCAGTGGAGAGGAGAAGGATCTGTGGTACAAGTCAGAAACAATGATAGCACTTGGATGTGCTCGAAAGAACTTAGGTTCACCATATTTGTAAATTTCCTTCTACATATAGACAATTTCTCATTCTTCATAAGCATATTTTTCTTTTTATTCTTACTGGGAAACACTTATGACGTCACTGAGTAGTCCTTAATGCAGTCCAACACCCGTTTATTAATGAATATTTTTTTTTTTTTTTATTGTATCAGGTTGATATGAGCTGTTGTCTTCCTATGGTCTATATGCAGTTTAAACTACGTTATATGGTCCCAAAGTAGTACCAGCTATAGTAACGGCACTCTCTAGTACAAGTCAATACCCCCCCTTTTAGGCGCAAGGCTTCCAGTGGTTACTGACTGATTGAGTCCCGGATGCATAGTTTTTTAATCAGCCTCCTACTTCAAACCATTTTCATGAGTCTCCAACGATATGCCCGCTCTGTTTTAAAAGGCACAACCGATGCAAACTTCGCAATACCATTACAAAGTGAATTGATCGGCAAATACACCCCATTGATAAGAGCTTGATGACCTTCACGGGTGGTCCTGGGTCGCGAGCAGCTCACTTATCCCCATTCTACCTGATATGGGTCTTGCTGTTTATTTCCTGAGTCCTAATTGAAATGTTTACTTTTGCTATTTGGGATAGACAAGTTTTAATAATTTTTGCGTTTTGCTGTGTACAAATGTAGTTTTAATCAAAAAAAACGTTGTAAATGAAAAAAATCAGCCTCGTGTGAATCTTACACATGATATCATTGGGAAGGGTGGGGCTTTCATGGAATTACAAATGGAAAGAGAGAGTATGAGAGAGTGGGCAGTGTTAGAGGCCTGGGGGAACTCAATTTTTAAGGTAGGGATAATGTGTGTGGGCCCCGAATTCCGAAACCGGGGCGCTTGGGAACTGATTTGTCCTTTTAAATTAAGCCTTAGGGATGTTCCTGTTTTAAATCATGAATTTTCGTTCCGGATATTTTTTTCGATAAGCGTCTTTGTCAAGCGGATATTAACGAAATCAACGTAAAAACTGAAGTCAAGCACTATTCCCATTGGCACGTATTTTTGTTAAAAAACGAACAACGCACGAAACAAAAAGTATAACAACAAAAAACAAAATACGGGTTTTAAATCGAGTTCTGTACTTGTATTAAAATGTTTGTACTTGAAAATCTATAACAGTTTAAAATAAAATAATTTAGATGTAGAACAAAAGATAGTACATCGTGAAAGGATTATTATAACAACTTGAACAATATACGTACATTAGGCGTGTATAAAAAAGTACATTTGACGTATTTCTTTCTTTTTTTTAACGATTGCAAGAAAGTGATTAGGTATAAACATTTTGTGGGTTTGTTTTTTTAAAATGATCAACAACAAAAAAAAAAGGAGAAAGAAGAACAAAAAAGAGAAAATCTGGCAGTAAAGAGGCCGAAATAAATGTTGTACAACGCAGTAACAAAAACCCACCAGCTTCTTTTTTTTTGACAAAAATGCATAGTGCTATAGGGTTTTAAGATACGTAAAACCAAGACAATGTTTTCCCTTTTTTGGGTCCTAATCAGGTAATCTGAATCTTTTATTAATTAAACCATTTCAAGGCATTTCTGGGGAAATCCTATCATGTAAAACAAAAAAAAAAAAAACATTTAACATCCTGGTTTTTACATCTTGGAAATGATTTAGGGTCATTATTAGAAAGTGTTGTTTAATAACTTCGAAAAGATGGGTAGAGCTGCTTTTCTTCCTGATTTACGTACCCTAGAGCGCGCGAATATAATCACCGCCATCTCTAAAAACAAGCCTGTACGTAAAATATAAATGCCATAAATTCTTTTTGGAGCTTTCAAAATATCACCCTGGTTCTTATTTCAACAATTTTCTATTTTAAGTTCATTTAGCAAGATATGCCTCCTTGCGGCGGTCATCTTGGACGCCTAGATGTTTAAGCCCCCTTCAGGCAGTTAAAAACTTGGTTTTGTGTAGTCGTGGATAAAATCTGTAATGAAATTATAATGGCGGTTTTACATAAAACAATGGCAGCCATATTGAAATGGGCAGGAAACGCTAACGTGCAGCTTTTCGGGCGGAAACATAGCTTATCCTAGTCAGGGGGACATCCCCTTTAAGGTGATATATGGGAAAATTAATCACTAATTGGGTGCAACGAACGGAAAATCTGATGATGGCAGCTTATGGACTACAAGATTTACATCAATGAATGAGTAGAGACGTGAAAAGCAAAAAGATTGAAATATTCGCAACTTGTGTATTACATCTTGCGATATGATTCTCTTGCATTGTCCTTATATCTCATATTTATATATAAAAATTAGTTTTATTTTGGCGCAAATAGCCTAAGTAGCTGAAGGCGCCATTACAATCCAACAACAACAACAACAGATTGAAGTATTCCTTAAAATACAGTTGCAGCTACATGATAATTACTTGGTCGTGGAAACACATTACGTGTGTCTGTTTAATATGTAATATCGTTTCTTTTGTAATATAAACTATTTAGCATATGCAATTAGCATTAGCGATTATTGTTGATCACTGGCATTGTATTCTAACATTGATTCAAAAATATTGACAGTATCATGTCTCTGAAATTCACCTTTGACCCGTAGGAATCTGTGACACCACAACTTTGATATTTTGAATACAGTACTGCTTGCGCCACTCAAATAACAACCATACGCTGTGGCATTCAACCTGACAGACTTATGTTTGTCTCGTTACTTATCTCCTTTGATTTCAAGAGCAGTTACGATCATGGCAGGTGTTATCCCTCCCCAAAACAATGACAGATGGTGTAGAAACCCCGAATCCTACGGTGTGTTTCCTTTGTTTGAACTGCCCACTATTTTTGCGGGAGTGGTCTGAAGCCACTTCCGCAAAAATAGTGGGCAGTACGAACAAAAGATACACAATAGATAATGATAAAAGGAAATAGGGCTTGACGTATATACATAGATAGCGGGCGGCGATTCAAAAGTGAAACATCTTGTCCGGCATAATAAGAAGGGCAAAAAGCCGTCGTCACTGCATTACTTTCAAAATAAGGGAAAATAAAGAGGTTTTTTCACACAAAGGAATTTTGTTATATTCAAAACAGATCATTATTGAACAAATAAGGAAAAATTTCCGAAAAAAATAATGAAACAAACTGAGGAAATGTGAAATAATAAATAAATGCTGTAAATAAATAATAATATAAGATATATGCGTATTTCGTTTAAATATAGAAAAAAATGCATGAATGAAGGAATGAATGAAGGAATAAATAAAAATAAGAAAGGAAGGAAGGAGGGAAGAAGGGAAGGGAAGGGAAGGGAATGGGAAGGAAAAGGAAGGGAAGGGAAGGAGGGGGAGGGAAAGGGGAGGTGAGGGTGAAAGGTGGTGGGGAAAGGGTGCCTAAGGGGCAGGGAGCCCGGAAGACAGGGCCACAGGGGCAGGGGCAGGGGGCCCAGCGAGCCCAGGGGCCCGGGGAGACTCAAGGGGCCAGGCTCAGCCTTCCAATTTGGATGCCTCTAGGGAAAGATTTTTTTCGAACCCTGTTTACCACCTAAGAGCACGAAGTAGTTTCAAATCAAAGTAAGTCTTTTTGAGCATCACATAAACGAATAAAGACCAAGTTTTCCAATATTGTTTTAATGTCATCTCATTTGTTTGTTTTTTTTTTCAAACCGAGAGGTAACTTTTGTGCGGAAGAAAAATATCGAGTTTGTGCCACTTTCTGGTTTAGTGGGATTGGTGAAAGAATTCGTTAAACATAAGTTATATACTCAAATTTGAACATTATGAAGACCTGAACGCAAAAAGTATTTAACTCCACATTTGGCCAAATTGAGTGATCACTGGTTTTGAGTTCCTTAGGGGTCATAAAATATAGTAATTATGTCTTTGGTTAAAAAAAGGTGTTAAGCACTTTTAGGGACAGTCTACTTTTGCAATAATACCAATTTGAGGGCAAAAGGTACTTAAGTCCATCCATACCATAGCAACAGTGATATACATAGCAACGTACAACTCAATGATGGTTATAATGAGTTAAGACAGATAACAGGATGTCAAGATAAAAATACGGAGATTTTGAAAAAAAATGTATAACCAATTTACTGTTAATTATTGTTTTGGCCACTTTTTAGGATTTTTTTTATCAATGTAACAGTGACAATACTTACTCCATTTGAGCGCAAAAAGTACTTAAGTCCAAAATCGATATATTGATTTATCTTGTAATCAATTGCCCGCATCAAACTTGCCATGCAGGTAGTAGTCACCATGTAAGGAGATATCTGGGATATTTTTTTGTTTGCCATCAAACTGTGCATTACTCCAATTTGAGCGCAAAAAGTACTTAAGTCCAAAATCGATATATTGATTTATCTTGTAATCAATTGCCCGCATCACAATTTTTTTTCTCATATCATTCCAATTTATGTTTCCTATAACCATGCTAAATTTAAATTCTATATCTCTTTCCATTAAAATTCCTACATATTTTAAAGGTTTCGAAGGACTGTAACTCAAAACAACAAATATGGACTTAAGTACTTCTTGCGCTCAGGTCTTCATATTTGAAATACAGAGAAGGGATTAACTTCATAAAGAAACTTTAAAAGATGCGAAAACAGTTACGTAATGGTAAAAATGATCTTCATCATGTTCTGGCTCTAAGATAAAGTGTATTGTTGCGACGTCGCGTGGACGTCAAAGGTCAGAAATACCCTTCAAACACAAATAAATGAGCCCTGTGCACAAATGATCTAAATTTTATGCAATAACACTGTTTTAATGATTTTAATCAGATTGGTTCAAGAATTTGGTATGTCCAAAACACAATTACAATTCAATAATATTACACGCAATGTCCCGAGTCCTCTAATGTCCAGAGTTAAAAGAAGCGTACGCGTTGCAGTTCAACGATGACATAATCACAAAAAGCCTCCAAAATGACAGCATGCAGTTCTGATAAAATCCACGGGGTATATTCCATAGGAATCCTCTCAGTCCTGAAGATATATTTTTTGTCCAGCAGTTCAAGACGACGGTGTTTTCTTTCGACGACGTTAATATTCTGCAGTACCATCGAAGTATCACCAATTAATGTTCGTCTGTTCTAAATTGTCCACTCTTAGGACAATAACTGGGATTCTTTTTTATTCCAAACACTGAAGCTCTTTTGGCCTCGAAGACGACAGCGGAGATAAAGCTTGCACATGCATCTCCTGTGGTATATATCAGTTAATCCTGATACTATGTACTGCCTGATCTACCTTACTAGAGATCCACAATTAAACAATTGGCAAATTTAACCCCTGGCCAAGTTCTCCTTATATACACACAACATTTTTCAAATAGATATTCCCCAATTCTTAAAATAGATATTACAACATCATCATGCATAAACATAGCCTAACATTAACTGACCAATGGGGTCTCACATAAATGGCATCATCTGCATTGCAATATCTTACATTAATGACAACATGGGAATGTACCTATTTTTGCAATCTGTTTTGTTTTTGCAACAGAGCTTGGAAATACTCAGGCTATCATAGTACTTAGCTCAATCTACAACGATCTCTGACTTACTTTCTAAATTTATCATTTTGGGGAATTTTGTTCATCTCTTGCACATGTATCTTGTAAATAACATCTGGTCTGATCTCAATATAGCACTAGGGGAATTCCATCTTTTCTTTGTCATAGTAAACAAAATACTTTCCCGTGAGAAATGTTTTCTCAAGTAAAATTGAGAAATAAAATAATATTTTTAATCACAAAATGGAGGCTGATATAACAGTATAACATTCGACATACTGTTCTTTGTTAGAAGAGAATCATGGCCATACTGCAACCTCAATTTACTTGGGAGGAGACTTCGATGGTTGAAGTATCATGAAACGCAAAGTCATACACTTTGATTCTTTGCTTCCAAATGCAATTTTATTGACTTCAACAATTAGTTCATGCACTTAGTGCAGTTTTAAAGGATTTTTTGTTTGCATTTGGAGTGTTTATTTTGAGTGCAATTATACTACTTCTGGCATGATTTTAACAGATTTTTGTATTTGTTTATTATTTATGAAAATAAAATATTTATAATTGGAACTTATTATGTTTACTATTAAAGCCTGTGTCGAGAAAACTAGACTTCCTTTGTTTAATTTAATGTCTATTGTTTTCATTCGTGTACAGAATGAGAATGCATGGATTGTGCATGACTTATCACTGATGTAATTTCAACCAGGTTGATTTACACTCCACGATTAAATGGCTACCCTTATATGGACCTTTCTTTTTGCTATAAATACAAGTAAATGCGGTAATCCATATTATGTTGCATTACATTCATTAACACATTTCTTTCAAACATTGGATGTTATGTTCTTAGAATCGGCCTTATCACAGTGACCTAATTTCAATGCCATTATGCAGCCTTTAGTGCACTGACATCCACTGGAACAGTATAGGCAGATTAAGATGGGAGTTTCCGTAACCTGACCCATCTGACACACTTTTTCTGACACACGTTTGAATTCGGAAATCCTTCACTGAATAAAACACTTGTTTTTTTCCGTTAAGGTTTCCGAATTCATAGTGTGTCAGAAAAAAGTGTGTCAGTTGGGTCAGGTTACGTAAACTCCCAATTAAGATGGCACGCGAGAGGCGTGTGCTTGTAATTGGAATGTAGATTGCTTTTGCGGATAAATCAAACAAAGGAATTCCACTTACAGCGTACAAGAACACACATTGAGTATTGGTTTTTAAGTCTTATTGATCACGGGGTATGTTTCCCTGTACGATGTAGGATTTCTCCTCGAATATTATGAATATTTTTTATAAAAATATATTAACGACAAGTTATCTTAATTAAACGCGAAAAGGGGAGAACGCACGTGGTCAATGAAACATATATTTTAATCAAATTGCTTGGCAAATGGGTCAAAAATC
Organism: Ophioderma brevispina; assembly: GCA_023653785.1. Lineage (NCBI taxonomy): Eukaryota > Metazoa > Echinodermata > Ophiuroidea > Amphilepidida > Ophiodermatidae > Ophioderma > Ophioderma brevispina. The sequence goes on from JAMKCH010065561.1 coordinate 43,964, forward strand.
ATAAATTTTTAATAAAACAAGATAATGGATTGGATTCATTAATCACGATAATATGTCTATACCAACTTAATGCACTTCGGTACACGTTATTAAGCAAATGCGAATGTAACTATTGAGGTTTCAATATAAACACTTTCCTAAAGGATTTTTTAGATGAAATCCACCACATGTTAGAAGGCTTCAAAGACATTAAAAATAAAGAAATAAAAACTGAAAATAATTGTTCAGTAAGAAAACTAGGGGCAAAACATTGATTTTAATTTTGCGTCAAGATGTGCGAAAAAGACACTGGATAGATGAATGGATACAGTATTTGCAATTCTTTTGAAACATGTATCTACAATTGTTTTGAGCGTGAATATAGCTTTTGGACTGGCAGAGGTACTCAACTTTACCCTAACTTTAGTTTAAGGAACTCAAAAGTTACATACAGAAATAATATTATCCTACAAAAGTCAAGATACGTCCCTTCACAAACAAGTACAAAGTAACTCAAAATTGATTTGGAAAAAGGATGTATCAGCAAAGAAATAATCCTGTACATCCACTGCTTAGAATGGACCCTGTATGACCTATTACTGACCTCATTTCAAACTGCATGGCTGTTTTATACCTCACAATTAAAGGTGCTCGTACCGATTTATGTCTATTGTGTTCTCTACTTGATATAATAGCCTGGCACTTACATACACTCTCCACCAAGTATGGTGGGAAACAAATTTGCCGTTTCGATGGTAGAAGCAATTGCGGCCAATTCATTACTAAGGTACTATTGATGGGTAACCATTAGAAGGCATTTTTTGTATCTATTTGGGAATGAAATGGATTTGAAAGCTAAAATGGCAGGACGACAATGAGAAAAATACAGCCTTTCATTTTCACCTTAACCTTGAAATGGCTGCGCGTAGTTCGATGTATTTTTTGCTACGGATATTGTAACCCAGTGATCCATATCATGTTATATTAACATCCATGATTTTTTTTTATAGAATTAACATTGAACATTGAATAAAATATGTTATTATAATTGGCCTGCTGCTTACAATGATATCGACTTAATATCAACATTATCATTTAATTTTCAAAGTAATGGGCCTGTTTTCCTCTATGGTGCAGTGAGGCATGAATTTTCTGTCGAATATCATGAATATTCTACATGAGTGTGTCAACGGCAAGTTAATGATCTGAATCGTATGCGGAACAAAGGAGAATGCTTCATACAGTATCAGATATGCACGTGGTCAACGAGACATCAATTTTAATTAATATGCTTTTTACTATCATACATTTTTTAATAAAACAGACCTAGTGGATTCATAAAATCACACACACACGGTTTATGCGTTGAGTGTATCATGAAAGAGGGCCCCACTGCGCTCGGGGTCTAACCTGTCCGACGCCCGAGTTTTCCCATATATCTAATGCATAAGCACCAAGAAGATACTTATGCGCGGTGGCAGCGCGTGTGGCAGCATCAGTAACACACACAAACACACACACACACACGGTTTTTGTTATCCCAGTTCCTGTTCTCGTGAACAGATTTTTACCCCAGTTTGTGTTAACCCAGTCCCTGTTCTCGTGAACAGATTTTACAACCCAGGGGTCAAGCAATAGTTTGCAGTGACCCGGCTCCAAAGGAGCGAACCATGAAAACTGAAACTGAACTCATAAAATCACATACCTATAACTGCAGCAGCCGACAACATCCCGCTGAGTTATTGTTATGACATTGTTTAAATAGAGTCTCTTTAGTCTGTGGATATTTGATATCCGGGTTTAATAATGTGGCTTAAAAATAAAAATACATGACCGGGTAAAAGTTTATGTTTAATAGTGGCAGGTGATATAAAAGGAACCATTTTAGACAAAAAATCCTACACGGTCTTGGATTTTTCTTGGGAAATCCGAAGTAAATGTCCGTGTTCGCAAATGGCAGCAGCGTGTGACCTGATGTTGGTGTAATCCATGCCTACAGCGGGACGTTGTCGGCTGCTGTGGTCTATACCAACGTGATGCATTTTGGTATAATATTATTGCTAATGTAAGTTGTGATATTGTTCGGTCATCACCAGATCAAATTAGAGGAGGGACATAACGCATCATTTAGTAGACATGAATACTGTAATTTCATTAGTTAATAGCCCTTTGAGATATTTCCGTATCCTCGGTCCTTCTGAGTAATACAAGCAATAGACCCCGTATCATACAGCGCTTTATCAGTATCACGCGAACGCGCGCTTAATTTACATAGAGTGACACGGGCCAAGCGTAATCTATTATCTGTGTAAGCGATGTGCGACATTATTAGTTTTTCCCATTTGTTCATGCAATACGAAAAGATATCAATGGTTTTGGTGCCACACAAAACAAGGCCGCAGGCATGAGAACAAACAAGGGATAACGAATTAATCATTCAGTAGACATGAATTTACTAACAATAAAAACATAAACTAAATGAGCTTTGTTAATTTCATTTATATACAGGCTGTCCCAAAAAAATTTTAACACTCGGAACGACGACATTTTGATAAAAAGAAAAGTACGCATGGGTCTTTGTTTGGTATCCATTTAAAGCCAATAAAAAAAGCTTTAATATGCCATTTATTTCATTCCAATCTGATACATAGAACAAAGATATGCCTCATCAATTATGAGAGGGCAAAATCAACTTGGTCCGATTTCTGCCTTAGAGCACTTGGAATGCATGGTGCAACATGAATACACTTGGCTTCATAGCATTATCTTCTTTCCATCTTAAAAAGAAAACAAATAGATTTGCAGTGTTTTTCTATTTAAGAAAGACCTCGAGATTCCTGCCACCATGTTTTATCAAACGTTCATCGTTGTATCTACCACAACTGCTCTTCTAAAAAGAGAAATGTAGGCTTGAGGTCTTGCTATTCTAGTCCGTGGATCTGTATGGCCTGCCACTGGTGTCTTTATTTCCAATTCTGCCTGCTTTATTAGTCCGTGTAGGCTTATTATCAGAAGTTTCTCTTTCTTTTTTGTTTACTACATTTTTCGTGTTTCTTGGGTTTGTTGTTTATATATTTCTGCCTATAGAATCATAGATTTTCTTTAGGAATCCAATAAAGAAGTGTCTGATTGTTTGATTTAATTTGGTTTGGTTTAACATTCTGGGTAATTTTGAGCGATTTGATAGGGCTACTAACTCTGCTAATGAAAGTAAACTGATTAATATTTGAAAAATACATAGTATTGCTGATCATAAGACAATGATCACACGTTATGACAATATTGAAGTTCAAAATGGATTGTCAATATATTCAATAGGCTCAGTTACCAACCAATAACATAATCAATAACCCAAGTTTGAGTATGTTACAAAATCGCGTTTTACACAATCTTACAAATGTAACCACTGCAAATCGGACCAATCCGAATTTGTACTCTCCTTTTTGACGAAGCATATCTACATATCGCATCGGAATGAAATAAACGGCAAAATAAAAAGCTTATTTAGTTAGCTTTAAAGCATACCAAACAAGGACCCATGAGTACTTTAGTTATTTACAAAAAGTCTGTGTTCCGAGTGTTAACATTTTTTTGGGACAGCCTGTATATTCCTATATAGCTCAACTTTTTGCCTCTTTCTAATTTTGGAAGGCCAGTGAATATAGTGCAAGTCACAGTGCAAGTGCAGCGCGCACACGCTCGCAGTATACGCTCCGTATCGTACGGCGTTTACAGAGATACTAGATTACATACGGGCCGTGTCTCTCTATTTAAATGGAGTGCGCGCGTGTGATACACGTAAAGCGATGTATGATACGGGATCTATTACTTGTATTACTTAGGAGAGCCGAGTGATACAGTACAGTATTACAGTATTCATGTCTACTGAATTATAAGGAGATTACTGCAAGCATGTGCGCGCCACGCTCTTCGACACTTGCACTGCGACTTGCAGTAATGAATCACTTGTAGAAAGACAGGGGCAAAAAGTTGAGCTATAGACCTACGAATTTAAATGAAATTAAATATGGCTCAGTTTATTTTTAATAATATTGGTAGTAAATTCATATCTACTGATGATAAATTCGTTATGCCCTCTTTGTTCTCATGTAATACGAACATTATCAATGTTTTTGGTGCCATACCACACTCGGACTCAAAACCATTGATATTTTTTTCGTTTTGCATGAACAAACGGGGGATAACTCTAAAGTAAGTTTCATCTGTGAAAAAAAATTAAAGAAGCTGATTTCAACTGATTTTGGTAGGTATGGGTGTCAACATTTACCAAAAAAAAGTGAGTTATCGTAGGGGTGGGGAAATTGTTTTTTCAGGAGTCAAAGGTCAATAACAGGGGTCAAATTTTGAAATTGATCCAATCATGTTGAAAAGTATACCAAGTTAATAGTTTAATCACAATGATTCCAAAAAGGTATAGTTTGTACTATCTGCGGCCGATAGTTTTGGAGTTATAGGCTAAAAACAGCAAAAATCAATAAAAAGGGTAATTTTCAGTTGTACAGGGGGTCATATTTTAAAATTACTCCGATTTGGATAAAAAGTGGTGCAAATTAAAGATGGAGCTCGTAGGATAAAAATAAGGAATAGTTTTGAGTGTCTTAAATGCTACCGAAGTAGGGGGAAGCAAGGTCAAGCCCCATTGAATGCAATGGATGTTGACCTTTGGTGGTAAAATTGAATATTGGTTTGACCAACAGTTTACCACTTTATTGTACTTATCAGTATAATGTGTAACATACAAGATGTAGACGTGTTCTGCTTCCGGTACTGCTTCAAACAAGATACATAGGTTTAGTACTATATATATTGCCCTGATTTTACACCCGGCATCTAAGATCATCTAGCTAGATACACTGAAACTCAAACTGGTATTACAGAAAATATGTTCCCTACATTCAATACCCATTGATTTGGCATTTTTTTCACAGAAGGTCATGTTTTTTAAGGTGGGACCCATTTGTGTCACATCTACCAATTTTGCTAAAAATCAACCTCTCTATAAAAATAACACTGCAGCTTAAAATGTCTTTATCAGAAGCATATAAAAGTATATATTTTCTGAAAGCTTATAGGCTGGGGCATTCAACTACGCATGATTGGGATGATTATACAGGGGGGTCACATAAATTATACAGGGTGAAACAACAGAAAAAGTAGTTTTAAACTCTATTTTTGTTTTTCTTTCATATTCTTATGCAGGATATTGAAATAAAAATGGAAGTGTATTTTTGTGATGTGGAAAGAAGGACCTTTCAGGCAATATATAATTTGTTTGAATTATCTAGAGCCAAATTCATTTTACAGGGTGTTCAAAAATGTGTTCTGTTCGGTGTATAAAAAACAATTTTGTGTTAAATATTTTTTTTTTAAAATTATTCACCAACAATGTTGATTTTACTGTTGGGTATTATGTTTTTTGAGGTCAAAGGATCCATTTTTACAGGTTATGAAAACTTTCCACCTTCCATATTCATGAAAATGACAGTTTTTACCAAATTCAAGGTGAGGGCGCTATTCATGTCAAAGTCCGCTATCCTTGTACATATATTATGTTTCCTAGACCTGGATGAAATACCTATTGTACATAAACTTTTTCTGAAAATTTCAAGGCTCAGCTCTTTTTTATTTGACCGTGGCACCATTATCTGCAATTTAAAGAGCGTAATGTATGAAATATATAGGGAGGAAAGTGCGTTGACCTGTGTTCCAATTTAATCAATTTATTGAATTCATTTAATCTTTGAATTAGCAAATTGGTCTGAAACCTTAATAATATGGCTTTTACCATTTTATGCAAAATAATTCAAAATTTATGTTAATTTGCAAGTGGTTCCCATTGAAAATGTACACACCGCAACCGCATCCACCGCAACCGCATCCACCTCCACCCCTGTCTAATTAAGTTTAATGAATTGTGTGTGCTAATTGGTTGCTGATTTTGGATTGTAGTATCAATAATTTTGAAGACTAATAAATTCTCTTTATAATGAGCCCTAAATCATTACATTTTGTTGGAGTATTGCAAAGGTATGACAAGAAAATTGAACATGAAACCATAAATATGTGACAAATCCGCCATGTTTTGGGTGCCCACATTAAAAAAACACGACCAGAAATATTTAACTGACTGGTGTTTCTAGAAACAAAATATATTAGTGTGTGGTCGAAGAAAGTGTAAACCCTCCAAGCAATTTGGTTTGCATTTAACAATTGTACGAATGATCCCAACAAACACATATGCTGTTCAAGAGCCTATTGCTTAATGCATATACCTTATTACGTTTGATGTAATTATCATGATGACACAAGATGACACAATATGACACAATTGTGTTGAGGTCTCATTAAATTGTAATACCTTATCATATACCTTATTAATATGATTTTTCATGTATTTACTACGTGAATAAAAAAAAGTACAAGGATTAAAGATGATCTTGACCTTAATGCAATCACTGTATCATAGATTTGTTGTTGGTTTTATAAAACACATCTAATATACTTTCATGTCTTGAAAAATGAAAGAAATCGACTGAAAAATACGCTCGATATGGCGGGTTTTGTAAGCACACCCCTTTTTCTCCATTCCTATGGGATTTACACACATTAAACGTGTGTTTGTGTGAATGTACAATATCGTGATGCATTTGTCAACTTAATAAATGTTACATTTTCTTGAATATTTCAACTATGGATTAATCAATGAATCTATTTATACCAATGTGCCAAGTGATATGACAAATCCAAACAGTAATTCACCTGTTGCAGATCAAGAAAACAAGATCTTCCCATTGTTTAGGATATTGCTAAGAGTTAAGTCCTCAATGGCATAGCTTGTATCTGCACCTGGATTACAGTAGTAGTGTTGGAACCCTTTTCATTTACACATCGGGATTGATTGGGTGAGATTTTGTGTGAACATTTAATTCCTTTTGAGGACTAATAAAGGAGATTATTGCTATTCATAGATCAATTAAACAAGATAGCAAGGGTCGTCATAACTTTCATAATGCTATACTCCGTATATCGTACATTACCGCAATATCTTGCTTAACTGTATAAATATCATTGGGATGGAGGAAAAAGAGGTGTGCTTACAAAATTGTCATATCTGGCTTATTTTTCAGTCGAATTCTTTCATTCTTTCAACACGTGGAAGTATATTAGATTTGCTTTATTAAAACAACAACAAATTTATGATCCAAGGATTTTATCAAGGTCAAGGTCATCTGCAAATCCTTGCACATTTTTTTTTTATTCACGTAGTATTTGTTCGAGAAACCAATCACACCTCAAAATCAGTAACATGTGCTTGGGTTAGCATTTTATTGCCTCTATCTCTTCATTTTCTAACATGTTGCGATTAAACAAAACCTCTTTCTATACATACTGTATATGTATTTTTGATATATGCAGATATCTTTTAGATAGATTATAGTTGTTTATAGTATTTAATTTTATAATTCATTTGCAAATAATTGGTATGCAAATGACATTATGCAGCTGTCCATCTGGAAGGGCAATAAACTCAAATGATTACCGATGTGTTTCAAACTCATTCTCACGATAGGAAAAACAATCAACGTGAATACTAGTAAGAAAATTTCCATATCATTCCTTAGGCCTGATTTCACCAAATAATGCTGATAAATGATGCTGCAAATCTTTTGCTGTTCTTATCCGTGTTTTCGCCAGATAAGGTACAAATTTTACGTATAAACACACAACTTTCATTCTCTGAATAGAACTGACGAAATAACCCCATATCTATATGTTAAAATAAGCAAACCGGGGTGTTATTTTTGGTTGGTGTGTTTCTCAAATGTTATATAAAGAATACGTTGATGCATGTTAATATAACATGATATGGATCACCGGGTTACTTGTACGGTTTTAAAAATGAGCGTTTAAGTAAGCGTAGCCTTTTAATTGAGAGGTGTAAATTAACCATGCAGGATGTAAACGCCATCATTTAATATACATGTAGGTCTTGCCTGGCTTTTATTATAAGCAACATACGTACAGGATTATTTTCGTTGTTGATACGCCCTTTTACCAAATAAATTTTGACTTCGTGTGTTTGTATATGTGTAGACGTATACATACTATAAAATATCCTGATTTTTGTAAGATAATATATTATTTTCTTTTTAAAATTAACATTGAGTATTGATGAAATCCGTTATTAGAATCGGCTTCATCACAGTGATATCTACCTAATTTCAATACATTTATTTAACCTTCAATGTAATGGGTCCAATGGAACAATATGTTTCCCTGTAATATTAATTGATGCATGTATTTCCTCGAAGAATATCATTAATATTTTACAAGAATATGAAAACGGCCAGTTAATTATCTGATTCATATGCGGAACAAAGAGGGAAATGCGTAGTAGGGGATATTATGTAACTGTACGTGGGTATTCAATGAGCATAGATTTAATTAAATTGCTTGGTAATCTGTGGTTATGTTATTATAATATATTTTAATAAAAGTGAGATTTATGAATTCGTTAAAAGTACATAGGATATGGATAATTTTTGCACTTTAATGCGAATATTGAAAGTTAATGCCTTTAACTTTTATATAGTTGATTCATCAGCAGAGTCAAAATAATTAGAAAAAATAATGCAAGGGACGTTAAGGCGGCTTTTTTTTGGACACGAAACGTGGATTTCCTTCTTTCGATCGAATTTCGATACACTTATAGTTGTTCAATTGGCCTATCCCTTGCTAATCAGAATTGACTTGCAAATGGGAGCAAAAGGACATTATGTAGGTGTCAACCTGGAAAAGACATTGTCAAATGGGTAACATGTGTTTCAAACCCATTCTCACGATACGAAAAACAATCAAGTGATTATATATAAAGCAACGTTACATATCATTCTTAGGCCAGCTTTCATCGAAATATGTGGATAAATGTTAAGGCTAAAGAGTATGCTTCAAATATCCTGCTATTCATATCCGGGTTTTCGTCAAATAAATCATACCAATTATACATATAAACATAGAGTTATCTTACCAAAATGAAATGGGGCATCCCATTTCTTTATGTTCAAGTAAACAAACTTGGGTTCCCTGTAAGGGATTTCTCAACAGTTATACATAAATATAAAATTTGTATTCTGACAAAAAATTCAGGATATTATTGTATGTAAGCAACTCAAAACACACACTACAGGAATTAAGCATTAATTTGTTAAAAGGGTGTATCAGCATCGGCAACACATTGCTTATACAGCACGAAAGCCGTTTGCCGTAGGACCTTTGACATTAAGGGAAAGACGCCAGTGGCGCGACACCCTCGCATTTTATGGGGAATAGATTATCCTGTATTTTCACGGATATGCATTTAAACGAACATTTCTTAATATTAGAATTCATATGTATTTAGCTTGGATAGTCTTGTGCAAACACTCTGAATTTTACTTTCTATATAAAAATAATACTTTCAAGAACGATTTCAGAGTGAAATTCGTTGTTTTGTGACACGTTATTTCAGAAAAAATGAAAGTGGTGATCTTGATCGAATTGTCAACACAAAAAATAGTCCCCATTTTAAACGGAGGGTGCCCATTTCTGATATATGGCACATGAGAATAAGATCTTTTTAATCATATATATGTACCCGGAAAGTCAATGAAACCTAACCCGGCTAGGACATTTTGCATCGCGAAACGTTATGGCCTTGGCATCGGGCTGGCTATGGCTTCTGATCTGGAACTATTGATACGGGCCTAGTTAAAATACTTATAATCTACATTTAAAAATCAACATGCAATTTTATAAGACCTGGGCCGGCTAAACATCACAAACGTATTGCTTCGGAAAAAAAAAACTACATGAAAAACATGCGTTATTGTAAAATATAATGGACAAATTTATGAAGCGAAGCCATAGGCCTCATAAGTGCACACAACTTTTAGAAGGGGCGACAGTCAGTAATAGGGGCAAGTGAACTAGTCCGATACTACAAAATGCAAAGGATTATTTACTAATGTTTAATACTATTTTGTAGTCTGCAGGGATATTGAAAAAAATGTTTTATAAGGGTCTATATTCTGTAACTTATTTTTGTAGACCGACGGGGCATTTGCCCGTAGGTGTTTCACAACTGCTACAAAAGTAATCTAAAATATAATCCTATTTATGTTAATTTAAACCTTAATTTCGAATTCGTATGTTTAATATTTATAAAATATAGGCCTATAACCTGATGACTAGAGCGCAAATAAAAAAAAAAAAACAAAACTATTTTTACTGACCGTAAACCGTAATTCACTACCGTAATTTATAGAGCCCTATCCTAGCCGGTATAAATTTTTGCCCAACCAAAACTCGAAAGCGAACCTTTAAAAGATTTGAACTATTGGGGCCTAGAGAATATTATTTTAAAGAGAACCCTTTTTAAATTTTGACTAAACCCCCATAATGCTGTAATTTTGAAGCGGATAAATCCACAACCGATATGTTTAACCATTTCAAAATTCCACGTTTTGTTCGTATTTTCACCTTGTGGCGTGCTAGTCAGTGCATCGCGTACGCAATGAACACATTTTTCTCTTTCACGCACAGCGACATCTTTGCGACACGCATTTCGCGCCCGAATTTTTTTGACGCGATAAACGCTGCAGACGTGTTTTTTACATGATTCGAATCCTTTTTTACAATGTCAGGAGTGAATGGAATCATGGTCATTTTCCTTGTCAAATTATTCCTTTCTGAAAAGTCCACTTGGGATTGTAATGTTTTAAGATGTGAGATCAGCCTTTATTTTTGAGATTCTCATCAATATTTTGCACGTAAAGCGGTAGACGATTTGCCTCGCGAAACGATAGCATGTAAACAAACTCAAAGATTTGTAAAAAAAATGAGCACGGCTCAAACTTTCACCAACAATATTTTAAAAAGTAAATGCTCAGAGTCAAATTTGAACACATGTAATAATTCATAATCATCATAAATATGATCTTGTGTAGTTTTACTAGATAAAGTTTCAAAATAAAGTGTAAATTTGTGATTTAAACTCGAGTTCGAAACCGCGGGAAGTTATCATCGTTTTCGACCCCAAAAGTGCGGAGTTCAAAATTGCGAAGTCCCTTTCCCTTAAAAATCTGCGCGTAAAGCACGTTGCAGCAGATGGGTTTCCTGCTGTATAGTGGATCATGCACGACCTATTATTACTGATGTCATTTTATCCCGCGTGATTTATACGCGGGATAATGGATAACAGTAATGGCTGCCCTTATTTTGACGTTTTTTTCCTATAATACATTATAAGTACTAAACCCGGAGATCCATATCATATTCCTTCAATATATTACTTTTTAAAATATCACTGAATATTGATAGAATACGTCATTGGCTTCATTACAGTATACGGAAATAATTTCGATGCCATTATTTAATTCGTAAGTGGACGGGGGTGTTCCTAGGGACCCGTAAATTACATTTTGTCAGTTTAACGAATACAAATGATATACTTTTTCCGACTCATATTTTTGTATTTGTCTAACTATTGGATAGACATCTTTTCATGCAAAAAAATAAAGCCCATGGCCCCCTTAATTAGATAATTAGTGTATGTCCCTTGCCCACCAACGGGAGTGTCAGTAAAAATATTAATTAAAACAAGTAATTAAGATATTTTAATGTTATGTATTTAGAACAAGATGGCCTATATGCACGATTCTAGCAGAATCTATGACGATGTGAAACTCAATTCAATATACGCGAGGATCAAGGAAATGATACAATGCAATGGTCATCTCATAAAAATATAGTTACTCAAGATACCATACCTGCCAACCTCCCTTTTTAATAGGCATTATCTCTTTTTGTACTATGTTGCAAATAATAATTCTGAATTTTGTATTTTGTACTGTCAGATAAATCTTAATTTTTTTGTCAGGAAAATCCTGTAATGTTGGCAGGTCTGTGCTTAATTCCCTTCAGTCAATGATTTATTTATTTAAAGTTTCACTTGCGTCTAATATATTTTCCTAATACTTCAATTATCTCTCATTGTACTATCACTCATTATTACTCATCGTACTGTATTTTGCTGTATCTTGTTATGAACAAAATAAATATTGATTGATTGATTGATTGATACAACCCGAGAGAATTATTTGAAAATATTATATAGAAACTCGGAGAAACTGGTGAGCATTGAATTAAATTAAGACGAAAAATACGGTAGACGTTTCATATAGAAGTCCCATTGATGCAAATGAGGTATTGCCATTCATTCCGTCAAGCGCTACTGCACAACGTCGTACAGCGCATGACAGAATCAATTGTAATACCTCATTTGCATCCATGGGACTTCTATATGAAACGTCTACCAAAAATACACGGTCTCGAACCAGGTCCTCTCGCTAACTAGGCGTGAGATTTACCACTGGACCACAGAGGACTGTGTTTACGTGGATACCAGAAAAAAACGAGCGCTAATATATTTCAGTCTTTATTTAAGAGTCTCAAGCGGCCATTATATTATGTATTTGGAAGAAGATGGCCTATATGCACGATTCTAGCAGAATCTATGACGATGCGAAACTCAATTCAATATACGCGAGGATCAAGTAAATGATACAACCCGAGAGAATTATATAGAAACTCGGAGAAACTGGCGAACATTGAATTAAATAAAGATGAAAAATACACGGTCTCGAACCAGGTCCTCTCGCTAACTAAGCGTGAGATTTACCACTGGACCACAGAGAACTGTGTTTACGTGGATACCAGAAAAAAACGAGCGCTAATGTATTTCAGTCTTTATTTACGAGTCTCAAGCCTTTAATGCTTTTACATATTCATGTAATTAGGTCAACCCTTTATATGCTGATAGCGATCACTTTGCTTTTGCCATATCTGCATCCCGCAACTGTACAAATTAATGGGTAAGGTACACGGCAAACAAAGCCAACTACCAAAATATGACATATTAAAAATGACACGTGACCATTTGTGTTCAATATTGGACTTTTAGAACTTATATTAACCACTTTTTCATTGCAGTATATTTTGGTTATACACCACTAACCTGGCTGCCGTAAAGATAAACAAATCTTGGGTGGACTACGTTTTTGCATGGCATCTGAAAAAAACTGCTTTAAAGTGTCTGAAAATGCACTAGTTATATAAACAGATAAAGAAAGTGATGGAATTTCATGATTGATGTTGTTATATTTCCTCGTGAGAGTTTTAAATGTGAAAGAAACATGCTCAAAGTTGCCATTTTTCCATAGATTACTGTGTATAAGTGAGTTAGTGGTGTAGATAAACTTTTGTGGAGACGAGGCCGTGTTAATTTGTGTTCCATTTTTTCGGAATTTAAAGTAGCATAATTTTTACAGTTCTTTAGATTTTATTTAGGTCATCTTACATTCATGCTCATTATCTTGTTTAATGTAAGAGTGTGGTAAGTGCCACTTACGACTTTTACATTTTATACATGTCGCTTTCAGAATGCAAGATGGTGGTACGACCATCTTCCATTTTCTACACGTCACCTTTGAAATTCAAGAGGGTTGTAAATGGTACATATACGGCGGTCCTGTATTTCATTCCCGCCACCTCTTCCGTTAAGTAGAAAACACAAGTTACACTTACGACACCGAAAATGCGTATTTTTTTGTTTCCCCAAATTTGGAAAGGTACTTGTATGACAAAGAACATTTCCAGCATCAATTTCTCTCATCATGCATGTGATGTTTTCTATATAATAATAGAGCTTTGTCTTTGTAAGATACAAAAATGGTTCTCCTGTAAAATTGTCAAAATATATTTAGCGACTCTTTTGCAATCAACTGACGATAATTTGATGTGTTCTTGTAAGACTGAAACGATGCATGAGTCCTTTTGAATTATAATTAAATCTTACAAGAATCGATGAAATAGAGAGTATATGTCATTCATAAGTGGAACAAAGAGAGATGATTCGTTCGATAGATTAAATGCAGTGGTCCATGAGGCATTACATTGTTATAAGTCTGATAAACTGGTTATTGTAATATCAATGCATTTTAAAAAATGCATGAATTCCATGCAGTCGTTATAAATGTACATTAGCTATGCCTACTTTGTGCACATTAATACATTAATAGAACCATTGCCCTGTTTCTTTACTTTTTAATTATTTCATCTATCCCTAGATTCAAATGGCAGAAAGACATTAAATTGAAATTCCGAACATTTCGAGCCATGCGCGAGGGACGGTGTATTGTACACAATATACCCATTACAAAACAAATCCCCTCATTGTCCACAGAGCTAAGAATAGGCATGTTCACCACCCCGGATTGAACCCCGAGCAAGCGTAACATGCAGGTACCCCACAAGGTCTAATTTATTTGCTATCACAACCCACAAATCATTTGCATACATGCAGAAATGAACCTGAATTGTGGATATTATATATTTAATGGCCGTCTGAACAACCATTACTTGAGCCTATAGCCTTTTAATTACCATACAAATCTGTATCCAGACCTCATCGGATGGCTAGGAAGAATTCTGAAGAGCACCAAAACGCAGGTATCAATTTGCCATCGACCGTACAAATGGCATGGTCCAGTTCCTTCATACCTCCACACCTTGTTTAACTTCAGAATGCATTGAATAAAATATAAACATCAAAATATACAAAATTTCAAGGCATTTTCCGCCAAAGAAAAAGTTTGGACACAAAATTACCACAACCCCCCCCCCCCACACCATTTTTTAAACTCTCAATTTCAGAACCCAACACTAGCCCACGTGTATTTTAGGTGAAATTCCACAGGGATATGTTTGAGAAAGAAAAAACTGAGGCTCTTAACAAAAGCTCCCCGATTAACGTCATGCCAAAAATCATCCAAAACCGCACCAAACAAGACACATCAAAGGGGGAGGTGAAAAAACATGGGAGACTCTTGAATATGGTGCGTAATCCAATCTTTGAAAACCTGCGAGCATTATCATTTGAGATCAATTGTACAGACCTCCCCGCCCCTGGTTCTAACACACGACTGGGAGGTAGATCACAAGACCTTTATGTGTTGCCTGATATGTACATTACCCTTCCCGTTCTTCACTTCCTCTGTATCCTACTAACCCAAACATTTACTGCAAAATGAATGTAAGATATTTAATCAAGTAAAGGACAGAAAGAAACCTGTGAACTCTATACGATGCTGCAAAATATCTGTCCGGACCTTTGACTATTTTCACGCGAATCGCATGTAAAAATTGCTTAGGGCTCACACACCTGCATTTCGAAAAGAACGCCAGAGTTGAAGTGATGCTGACATGGAATGATATATTAAACTAAAGAAATTAAAGGATAGCCGATTTCAGTTTAAGTTAGCAGTACCTACTCGAAGGTAATACTAGAGAAAAAATCGTGAGGTGGCAAACACCAGCGCAGACAGACATGCCCTAAATTTAACATTCTGACTTAAATTTGTCAAAACACGCCACCAAATTGAATTTATAACCAATAGCCGACATAGACCACGCGGCTATTTTCCAAATATTTGTTCCATGCCTTGCAGAAACACATACTGTAACAAACACAATCCAAACCTAGTTTTGAGGGTGGTTGGAATGCCCTAATTGAGCATTTGAAAACGGAAAGGCGCGTCGGAATAAAATTTGATCACAAATAATAATAGTACCATGAAACAGACAAAATTGAGATAAACATTAACCCCCACGTTCATTCTGGTGCCACACGTGTCCTTCCCTACACTACAAAATATAGCAAGAAAGACTGCTATTACACGGTTGCCAATTATGCTGATTTTCAAATGCGGTAAAGAAAATTGCACGAGTCATTCCAATAAATCAAAAGTTACTGATCTTTATCCTGCACGTTGTTGATGTTTGTGAATTAAGGGCCTACTCCCTTCCCTTACATCCCTGACAATGACGGCAAATGCTGCAAAATGCAAAGACCCCCCCGATGACGCAGTTGAGCCTAAACAGTTCTAAAACGTAAACGCAACTATAAGTACAATAGAAGTTTAATGAGGTGATTTGGCCATGCATATAAATCATAAGAATGTGATACCCGACTGGTTAAATTCCCACATTACTCGTGATATGAAGCCCCACGTAGACCCCCCCTTAGCTAGACGTTTATGTATTATTATAACTGTACTCCTGGCATCACGACCCGAGTACTCTATACGACTTTTCCCACAACCTGTCACCACAGAATATTGCCACCGACAAATAGCAGGCAAAAAACCTCTACCATGTCTATGAGCACGATTTCACCCAAAACCACTGATTTTTTTTTTGTCGGCAATAAGGAATTCTCCAATAACCAGCAAAAACAATATAAAGCCACCATTTGCCATTTGCAGGTCAGCGTGCACCTTGGGACTATGAATTGCGAAAACAATGCCTGTTTAGCGCCACATGTTATTCAATCAAACACCGAAGGTAATGGAAAGGCCCTGCCAGCGAGATTGCAGCAGACAACTGATTAAGGAACAGTTAGCCATTGATAATTCGCGATCCGAGAACGGAGAGACGAACGGAGATACGCGATTTTGCGCCTTTTACACCAACTCCTATCTGATTAATTCCCATACATATTCGTATTACCTTTTATGCCCCAAGCTATACGGTTGAAAACACGGAATTGATAAGGAGACCTAGTAAGCGATAAATGAGGTTGGACATACTTATTCGTCCGTGCCCAATGGAGCACCCAAAACTCTAATTAAAATATCTTGAAAAAAAACAGGCTAGGCTTGGGCATGAATGTGATTACCCAGCAATCATTGCCGCGATGGAATGAAGTTTCAAAAGTGGAATGGCTGAGAAAGGGCGATCATCGAATTGAATCCCATATCCAATAGAAAAGAGAAAATCCACAAATGTGGCCTGTGGAATTTCTATGATGTCTTCCCCAATGAACAGCGACGTCCCCTACTCTACTATAGTAACTGGCGATTTTATTTTGAATCTAAAATCTACAAATCCACCGGGCGTTACTGGTGATAACACTCGAATAACACCACCATAAACCAATAACAATTTGCAGTCAAGTCAGCGGTCCTTGTTGTAGAATACTTAAAACTGCTAAAAACGCAAACATCATTGGGTGGCACGTGAGTATAACTACAACACGAGAATGGCGAGACTACGTGGTAGGGATGCTGGCCTTTGTACCCACGGGTCCGGGTTCAAATCTCAGTGGGGCTAATGAAATCCTGGATTTAATTTGGCATAAGTGCTATGGATAAATCAAGAATTACCCTCATTACTGGTTCATTTGTTCAGGGCCAATAACCATGAAAAATCCACTTGCACTCATTGTGTGTTGTATTTGGTTTAGTTTGTTTGGATGTTTCAACATAGTGCTGATTATTAAGCTGCCGGCCTCGAAGTTGCATTTACTGTTTGCAAACAGTTTGTTGTATGACTCTGTGTTGGTCAATTTAACCTATCGGCTACGATATGAGATTAAATAAACCAGATATTAATATAATATTATAAACAAAACAACGCTAACTGCCCTTTGGACAAACTATACTTTGGAAACAAAATTACTTTGTTTACCCCATCTGGTGAATCGGCTGCCCCCATTTTGCTCTGCCACCACGAATTTCGTTCGCACAGTATGGCACCTACGCTCGGAACAATGTATTATGGACAGAAGGAATGGGGTTTGATAATATCTTACTTGTCACGGGAATCAAAACAGTCGGTGGGGTTGGCATTCTTACCCGTAATTGTGATTTGGAGGTTCATAAAGAATTCCATGCCGACGATGGTCGTATTCTTAAGTTTGATGTTAGATAAGGGTCAAATAGGTCACTCTGTGTCAAATATATTTATGGTCCGAATAAGGTAATCCCACAATTTTTGAATCATGAGATAGACTCTGACTTTTTGATTTTTGATTGCGAGTCTGTAACGCCCATTGTGGTCCGGTGCACTTCATTTTAGTTTTAGGAGCTGGTGGATTGATAAGAACATGGTTTGTAAGAAAACTACTAAAGTTAATTCTCTAGAAATGTTAGACACATTAGGGGGATTAATTCCGATCTCCTTGATATTTTGTGATGAGAGCATCCTTAGCCAATTTACCTGGCGTATTTATATCACTCATATTCAATGTCGGCTCGATTTTTTTCCTATCTCTTTTAATTTAAAATGCTTCCTTAAGATGGAGCTTGCAAAACCCACTTCACATCGGTTTTTAATTTCTTTAAAACTGACCATTATGTTAATTGACATGTTATTGTCCACTAATGACGCAGACGGTCGTGGGTTTTCTGGAAATTCGAACGGTTCATTACTCATGAACCCGATTTACGTTGATCTGCTGATTGTTTAAAATTGTTGTAATGAGATTGGATGAATCCAATCAGTGTATGGGATTTATGAAATGTCAGATCCATTCAGTTACAATCCAATTCTCATCCAAAACTTTCTAAACAAAGAAAAAGTATGACAGTGGGACCCCCCTATCAAATAAGGGAGGAAGCTGAGCGGATCTATGCATCTAACCATCTGATGACATCTCTATACAGATTTATGACATGCCTAGACCCACCCAATTGGATTCCTTAACAACTACCCCACATAAATGGTGATGATAAGATTCCGGGCAAAGGCGTATTGAGTTTCCGATGGCTGAATGTTAAACCTGAAACAAAAATTTCCCCGTTTATTTTATTAATCTTTGAAAATAAGACACTCCAAAGGTCACCAAGTGTTTACTCACAAAGATGACGCCAGACAGTGGGACCCCCCCCCCTGTCACTGACCGCATAAGGATACTAATGAATGAGGAGAAGTTCTTTTTCCTTATGGCAATTCTTTATATATGCTCTGACCAATCCTCCTGATTGTAATATTAGCTTTTTCTGCCTCAGGCACGGTTGCCCTAAAAACTTAGTGTAGTGTATAGCCAGAGTGATGTTGTGAAGGTTTGATTCTCTGAGACTGTTTAATTGCTCTTAGTCCATGCCCCAACAACTAAAACTCCAGTGTACCGTGGTTTCCCTGTGAGTGTGATACGTTTTTCGGGTATAAGGATATGGCCATAATAGTGTTGTGTACTTCGTCATTCAATTTGTCTTTTCGAACTGTGAAATTGGCCGCTGATTCACACCCGAAGATTGTATTTCATTCTATTTGATACTCCAAAAAAATATAAAGATTCTTACTTCTCTCTAAAATAGTTGGCGGCCAACTGTCAGCTTCATCACACTGATTACAACGATCGTTGCAAAAAAGATGCTTTAAGTTTAACCACAAATTTGGTATTTATGATATTATAATGAGGGACCAGCCTGGTTTGCATTAAAGGGCCGTTTTATGGTGAAAAATAGTCGCCTGGCTTTCGCGACAGTATTGATTATCTTGATTCAAATAAAATTTCAGGTCTTGTTTATGATTAATTTCGAAACAAAGCTTTTGAACAAATTGCACACTGGCCTTTATCTCAGTGACCTTAATACTTCATATTTTGGTAAAGATATCATTTTATATCTGGGTTCCGGTTTTCTATCCAAGACTATTTAATCTTGCGTAGCAACAATGGGCAATGTTCGCTTTTTGTAACCAGTTTTGTGGTCCGTTCGTTCACGGGGGTCCCTTTAGCCCTTTATTATTGATTAGCTTGTTGGGGAAAATTTTTAAGATGCAGAGGAAGAAGGCTAAATAAGGTTCGAAATTTGAATTCAACTGATCTTATGTAATTACATATGCGTGACAGAACTACTATGTATTAAGAGCATCCATATCCTCTCTTGCTTACTGCTATGAAGGTATCAAGAATTTCAGACCTCCCTCTGGTCTCAAAATGAACTTGAATAAGTCTGAGCTTATCCCTCTGGCGCAGCTTTGCGTAATAAGCCTCCTTGATCATCTTCTTCTTAATAGTCCTTTCGAAAGGGCCTGTCCAATTATCAGGGCAGTTATTATTTCGCTTCTGATCATAACAATATTTTTGAGCTGAATTTTACCCCTAAGTTCAGAATAAAGATATTCTTAGAATTTTGGTCAGTAGAGATTTGACCCCTCTGGTAGGATGACCAATCATTAAATCTTGTTGTTCTTTCTCAATTGATCTTTCTTCTGTCCGTCCTGCTCACAAGGCTGCCTGACCCATATTAAAAAAAATTTGAATACTGCCTGGAATCAGTATAGTTATAAGTTCCTTGGGTTGCGGGTAGCCGGACAACATAAATGAGATTAAAATCCCATATGGGATATTGAATGAATGATGGCGGGTCTCCGTATGTGCCACAATCCCTCCCCATTATTAAGGGCCTGACGTAGCTTGGGTTAAACGTGCCTCGGCTGGACCACAACAATAAGTGGTAAATGCCGAAACCATATTTTTTCATCACCCAATTTGACAACCTTGTGGCGGTGAATTGTTGTTTGCCGGAACGCAAACATCACCCATCAGAGCCCCGAAAAAATTAATGATATTGATAACCAGTTTATTAAGAATATTGCTCGTGCTTGGTGCCATGCCAGGCTTTTGAGTCTTCCATTGTTGATCCATATAACCAAATATTGTGGAATAACTTCCTTCATCAAAATTGATAACTATTCGGTATAGAGAAGCTGGAGTGTAGTAAGGGCGTTAAATATTAAAAAGATTTATTAGAGATGATGGCAAGTTGTTCAACATTCAATGAATTTATTTGCTAGTACTCACTAGAGAAATGACCTTTATGACTACAATTTCACTAAATCTATATTATTCCCAATTCCTGGAAAAATAAAAAATATAATGGGCAATAAACATACAATGAATGTAGTCAACTAGATTTGGTTAATGAAGTTTGTAATACCAACAAGGTGGATGAAGTATATCAGAAACCATGTGTTAAGAAAATCTTTGTAAAGCCAATTGCTGAAAATAACATGGCATGGCCTTATTCAATGATTTAAGTTTAATTGGAGAGGAGATATTTATCTCATTCCTTTTAAATCTACCTTATCAACTAAATTAAGATATTTTCAGTTTCCAAATATTGCATCGCTATCTCCATGTTAATAATCTTTTGTTTGAATCAAGGTTAAACCAATTCCAACCTTTTGTCACGGTGCAATCAGGATTTGAGTCAATTATCATCTTTTTGGGATTTGCAATATTCGAGCTCCTTTGGTCAAACTGCACTTTATTTTATCCCGTGCAATCAAGGTAGTAGATATTTAAAAAGGAGGATGCTATTTTTGGTATCCCCTTATGTTAGCCGAGTAAATACTGCTATAATTTGTTATTATTCTTCTATGCACCCACACATATCTATTAGTACTGTTCGCAGGTGTAAACAGGTGATTCTAATGTTAACATTTTATTCAGTAATGAAGTTGAACTGTCCTTTCTTGAGAAAGAAATCACGCACCGGATGAATCCAAGACAAAATGTTAAGTTATGGAACAGAAGGGATGTTTGTCTATTCTTAGGCTGATTCGCTTGTTTTTTAGTTGTTGTTTTGTTTTTTGGAGTGTTGTTGAGTAGGGGAGTGTGTGATTTTTTTTTGGGTGTGGGCGGACCGTTGTGTGTTTGTGGTATGTGTGTGCCGTGAGTGGTGTGATGTTGGGTCATGTCTGTTTTTTTGTGGGCCGGCACCCAGTTATATCTGGCAGGGACCACTTGCAGTCGTTGTTGCGTGATGGTGTATCTGCGTGTGTGCATGTGTGTCATTCTAAATTAAGTTTTTTTTCTAAATCGACCTCAATTGAATTGGAACCCAAATTTCTGTCCATAGCGGCATCACCATGGGATCCTTCATGTGTATGATTCAAAGGTAATGTTGCTGATTGGTTCGAAGGTCCATGTGAGGTCAAACTTCAAAAATCGGAAGGAAAAAAATGTAAAATGACCTCAATTGAAACTTGAAGTTCAATTGGAGCCAAACTTTGTCATAGGTGCACCGTGGGACCCCTTATGGTTGATGAGGTCAAAGGTCATGTGAGGTCAACTTCAAAAATTTCCAAAAAATGTAAAATTGACCTCAATGGAAAACTTGAAGTTCAGTTAGAACCAAACTTGTGTCATAGGTGCACCATGGTATCCCTCATATGTTGATGAGGTCAAAGGTCATGGAGCGGCCCACAGCTATATTCTTTGAATACAGTGGGCGCGAAGGCCGAGAACCGCGAAATTCTTGTCTTTGGGTTTTTTGTCTTTGTGTTTGTGTGTGTGTGTGCGTGAGTGTGAGTGCGAGTGTGTGTGTGGGTGTTGGCAATTGTTGGGTAGTATTTTTATTTTATTTTTCAATGTGGTATAGAATTTTTCAACCTCCATTCATATGGTAACTTTATACATGTCAGATCTTCTGAATGGAGAGGGAGTTGTTGACTAAGGCATATTTTTTTTCATACTACGCATGTTTCGGCCGGGCGTGTTTATGTATTTTCTTCTTTTTAATCTACTTTTTTGGCCTGTCAATAATCAACTTCCCTCCTCATTTTTATCTATTTTTTCTATAACCTTATGTAATTTAAGTAAATGATATTTTTTTTATAAAATCATGTATCTTTATATTTGTTTTGAGCTAGCTGGGTGTGTACATGTATGTTACCTGAATGTTGATTGGAATTAAAAAAAAAAAATTCGTTGCACAGTTTTCATGGATAATTCCACTTGACAAGCGCCCTTCCCTTTTCAAAGAATTTTTTTAAGTTATTAATAATGAAACGCCCACAAAACCAGCAAATCACTGACAAATTTCCAGGAACCACCGAAAATATGCCCGTGTTCTACTCATTTGACCGTCATTAGTAATTTAAAATGAACGTTCAATCTTATTTAGTACATAACCTATGAACATAAATTGCACACATTTCATAAACTACCCCCACATAAAGATTTTAGAGGATATAACGGCACGAATATTTCCTGCCACAATGCGTGCAAAATTGGAATTAAATTTGTCCTTTGGCTTGTTCGCCTTTAAAAACAAATAACTCCCGCCATCAACTTACAATTTTTCATAACCACAGGACCCTTGAATCTATTACTGCTTCAACATTGAAGCCAAAACAAACTTAACTACAACACTCCCTTTAACTTCCTGTACATGAAGAATTTGCACACAGCTGTTTGACCCCCTGCAACTTGTTTCTTTCTTTTATATTTAGAGTAAATTTTTAATCATTGCGACACAATATTGACAACCTGATTAAGTAGGGGCATGCAAGAGCTAATCCCTCGAAGAAACCAGAAACAATCCTTGCGGAATCATGCCATATAGTCCTACAAAGGCATGAAATGTCTGCTGAAGCGCCTCTATACGCCAATTCTCCCTGGAAATGCCGCGTGAAAGCAGAATTTTAGGCACAACAAATTTTGCCCGCAATGAAGCCCGCAAATTTACACAGGATGTAGTTATGGAATAAATACCGCAACAATAGTTGTAAAAAGTGTGTCGCCAATTGATATTTTTGTTTTTATAATTCCGCAGACCCAACGTAATAAACTTGACTCTCAAACAGCTGTGGATAACATTGAACGACTGATGATAATTGATTAGGTGCAATATTCGAAAAACCTGACTTAGAATTTTGACCACAAACACCGCCAGAATTTAGTGTAACATTGGCAACTGGTTCATTACAAGAAGTCCGAAAACCAAAATACCTTGCATTGTTGGCATGACTTGCACTCGCTGAGGTATCGCTACAGGAGTTGGTTGCCGAATAACGACCATAGGTTATTGTCCTTGCAACACAAACTGCTGTACATTGGCTAACGGAGTCTGTCCTTGCACCTGAAGTTGAACCATCGGGTGTTGATCATGACGCAGTCCTTGCCCTTACACGCCTCACGGTAAGCTTATGGCTACGCTCGCCATTTTGACTGCTACTGGCACCAACTTTACGCATTCCACGGTGGGTTCAACGAACTTACAGATACGTTGTTTACATTACTGGAGCTGCTTAAACCGGCTTAAACTACGGCCCTGCGATGTGATATGGTCCGTCTAAAAATGTTCCATTGATTCAATGAATCAGTAATACTGGTTCTCCCTCTGCCTGATCCGCGAGCCATTTTCATTTGGAATGGAAACAGACAAAACTGCACCAATAATTTCTTGATGACCTGATCCAAATAACCGATTGTTCTGAAGCAGAACTACTCGGGATTTAGATTACTATACCAATGCTGTAGCACGATGTATCAAAACCATATAACAGTAACCGGGCACACGCAATGGATAATCAATTGCCGAATAAACAAGTTCGGACAGTTCTCCGCCTTCCACAGCGACTCGTGTTCAAATTTTGAATTGTACCCGTTTTCACGGTACTTCTTAACATTGTTCAAGATTGTCTTCTTGCAAGGAGGATTTCTGTTGAATTTTAATCTAAATTCCTGCCTGACCAGAATAATTTTATGACCAGTTTCGGCATATCTGAATACCACAAATGCCCTTTGTATGGGCGAAAAATGTTGACCAACCATCTTGTCTCGTGCCAGTACTTCATATAATACGAGTATAGATTAAAACGCGGGAATTTTGAATTTGCACTCAAATCATGCCTTTATTATTTAAATGTAGAATCCACCATCTTATTGGAATAAGATGTCTAATTTGAATAAAATACTATTGTGAATATTCTTATTGTTCAGTTTATCCACCTGTTAAGTATTGATTAAACTTCTCAATTCATTCTATGCAGTGCCACCCCCTAGTTCAACTAACATATTTCACATTTTCTGCAGATTTTACTGCTGTTTTTTTCTAATAAAGATGATCATTCTTGTTATTTACCAGGTTTTGTTTTTCTTGTTGTATTTTTGTTATAATTGTCATGGTTATTGTTTATTACTATAATAAAACGAACAAAATTGCATTGAACTCACAAAATATTAAACAATGCCGGTTCTGGGGAATGAAAAGAAGACAGCTTGAACAGATAACACGAGTAATCAGCGTTAGTTAACATCAAATCTGCATTATTGTGAGCAAACTTGGAAGGAAGTGTCCATTGACATGTGTTACATAATCGCGTATTTCTTCAAACTACTGGACCGAATCAAGTGATGTTTGCATTAAAATGTTAAATAGTAATTGTGGTTTAAGATTCATTTTAAATTTCTCAAATGTGATACTTACTTTTGAAGTTATGGTCGCCTATAGGGTGTAATTCTTTCTGAGACACCCTGTATGGTATCGTGTTGCACATGGTGTACGCTATGGTTGGACAAGAAATGGAAAAAAAAAACCGCAGTCGATTTTCAGCTACTACACTATAAACCATAAGAAACTGACTTTATAGTCAAAAGTAAAATAGGAATTTATATTCTTTAGTTTTTTACCCACACCTGACACATTTTTTCAGTCGTATTTGTTCCGTCAGCATCTATAGCTTATAAGATCTATAAAATACAACTTTTTAGAACTTCGGCCGTGGAATCATGCAGATTTGAAGGCACTATTTGCGAAGTCAGAAATCGAATTTCGCGGTTCTCACTGTATAAAAGAATATAAGCTGTGGGACGCTGCATAAAAAATAACATAGTGACATACACACATACTTAATCCTTCCCTGGACTTTTGGCTAAAAGTAGTCCAGATTGAATATTCAATAACAATTCATGAAAAGCTGTAGCGTGACTTTCAAAATCAGAAATAATTTTGGCCTAAAAATAAGTCATTTCAAAGTGCGACTAGATTGTTTTTTCAGAAAAATCCAGTAAATACGCGATATCAGGATTCAGGAACCCCCTGGCCGACCGAAGACCGATTTAGCCATAGAGGGCAGTAGACGTTGCAAGTGAAATCGACACGACTTCAAATAAATGCTAACCTCTTGCAAAACTGCAAATAGAACAAAGAAAACCCAATATAACCTATACAATCAGTACAAACTGCTGTTGCCAAGTCCAAGATTTTGACCAAGTCTACCTGCCGCGCTTGGTGGATTTCCAATACCGCTGCAGGCAGGGATTTCACTCGTGAGTTGTGAATGTTTTGTGTAAATCGTTCGTAAAAACTCGCGATTTTTCATATTTCTTTCACACTTACGAAGCCAGGAATTTAATATTAGCAATCTACAAAGATCAAAGAACATAGTCAACCAACATTTATCGCTATATTGATGGAATTGAACGCAGGAGAGGAGTAGACAGAAGATCAAATCGACTCAAACCTTGTGTGTGCTCTGTGCGGCGTTCATGGCATTGTACACGTATTTTGCATAGGAAATTCGCCATAGACAAGATTGTTTTGTAAACACATGAGTCATAATATGTCTGCTGAAAATTCAAAAATTGGCCAACAAATGTATCATCTGTAGTTTTATCCTTCATATACATATACAGAGGAGATGGAGATATACACAGAAATTTTCATGTTGAAGGGCCAGGACTTCCGGGAAGAAGGAAAAAAATAATAAAAATAAATATGAAAAATACAGATTATCGATGTAAATATGCATAAAGCAGCTATCGATTTTCCCAAGGGTATTAATCATAACTCCCATGGGTCCAGGGAAAGTGTTTTAACATTTGCGCCAGCATCCACAACTCAAAATATTGGACTGCCGATGTAAAAGGAGATATGGTCCACCCGGAGCCATAGTCTGGCCTCCCTAGTCTACAAAAGAATAAAGCGTGGCACTAATGTTGCGTGAAGAGTCAACTGAATCGAGTGCCCTATTCTTTACCGTTGTAGGCGGACTATGAGCCCGGCGGACAATAATTACTTCTACACCGGCATCCGCAAATCAAAATATCTTATTCTCTAAAACTGGCTGCTGTAAGTAATATAGGAAGCAGCATAGCATTGATATTCTATACAATATTACATGGGAGCCATTCTACTCGACCACTTCACCACAACAGATTTTTGCTTGTATGGCTGCATTCTTCCAATTCAATAAAGATTTATAAATATGGGCTTTCTGTAAGCATGGTAAGCAGATATCACAGAATACTCGGCAAATGACAGCTATTAAACATACAACCTTTTTATGACTCTCTAGTTCATATCTAACATTTTGCAATCAAGTAGTTTCATTAAAGGTACATTTCGTGATTCCAGCACCTTCTCTTTTATTCATTGTTCACTATATAGATTCCTCGAGAAAAGCGTATTTACAAAATATGAGTTGAATCTGATCTTGCGGTTTTGTTTATGAGCAATTGCTTGTTTCCAAAAACACTCTTAAATTGGTAGACAAATTTGACCCCTGATAACGGTCAACTGTACACCAACCACTCTGCTTCTGCTTCTGCTTGGTTACAAGTTCAACACCCCTAGTAGGGAAAAATGAACAGGGATGATGGTGATTACTTAAAGTGTTGCTTTAGTTGCTCTTTGAAAACTTTAGGATCGCTGATAGAAAAAGTGATTGTGGAGTAAGTTCCACTCGGCGACTGTTCGTGGAATAAAGGCGTACTTATAGGTTTTGGGAGTGGGGCGTTGTACCGGGCGCAGCAGGTTTTTGACCGGGATGGCAAGGTCACACTGGCAGGCTTTCTGGAAAACAGCAATTCTGTTGATCTTTCTCCTGGTGGTAAGAGTTTGCCATTCTAGGTCCTGCAGCATCTTTGAAACACTGCTCAGCTGGTCGTAATTATTTAATACAAAGCGAGCAGCACGACGCTGTACTCCTTCCAGCTTTGTGATGAGCTGGGATGTGTAGGGGTCCCATACTACACTTCAGTACTCAAGTGAAGGTCTTACTAAAGTGAAATATGCCATTTGCTTGATATCTTTTTTATAACCCTTAAGGTTTCGTTTAATGAAACCAAGATTCTATTACCTTTAGGTGAGATACAATTAATATGGTTATTCCATTTCATATTAGCAGAGATACTAACACCTAAATATGAGTGGGAAGTGGTTTCCTGGAGAACCTAATTGTTAAGTGTATATTTGTGTTGTAGTGGAGTTTTTGAGTTGGTAATCTTTAAAGTGAAGCATTTGTCAGTATTAAATGACATCTGCCACTTGCGCTCCCAGCTACTTAGTCTGTCCAAGTCAGTCTGAAGAAGGTCAGCGTCATGATAATTGCAGATGGTTTTATATGACACAGTCATCTGCAAACAAGCGTACGGTGGAGGTGAGCTGTTCTGGTAGGTCATTAATGTATAATAAAAATAGAAGTGGGCCGAGTACCGTGCCTTGCAGCAGTGGCGTAACGGGCCTGCCCGGTCTGAGGGGGCATATTTCCCAGTCTGGGTTGAGGTAGCAGAGGTATATCTTACATATTAACGGTAGTTAGTTCTAGCAGCACGATAAACACACTTTCTAAGGGATCTAAAAGTCTCCCAGTCTGCCTCAGTGTCAGAGACCGGCTTTTATCTTTTTTCTTAACAAGTGTAACACTTTGCGGTCAAACCAGGGGGCTTTTTTTTTTTGGAGTTACAACCTTTGAGTGGATGTTTTTTGTCAATTGTTTGACACACTCTGGTTTTAAAATCATTCCACAATTCATGAACATTTACCATATCTTGACAAACCTCACTGAAGTCTTTGCTTATGTCTGCAAGGTCTTCTGTTATTGCAGCCCAATTGGCTTTGTTGTAAACATAAATTTTTCCTTGTTTGGATTTGTTGAGTTTTGGTTTGGTGAAAATAGTGACAAAAGTAAGACCATCGTGGTCACTAATACCAGGAAATACATTAGCACTGTCAATGAGGGATGAATTCGATGTAAAAAATAAATCTAAAACATCAGAACCTCTGATCGGCTCTTTGATGATCTGTTCAAGACTGAAGTCATTGGATATTTCCATAAGCTGTCTGCTTAACTTAATCCTTGTTTGGGACAACCTGGTAAAGTATACATGTTTTCCCAGTCAATGTGGGACAAATTATAGTCCCCGGTCAACAAAACATGGACATTTTTTTTCATACCCAATTTTGACAGGGGTGATCTCAAATTATCCAGAACAATGGGACCCGAATCTGGTGGGCGGTAGAAGGCACCTATAAAGATCTCTCTGTAGTCAAATTTTGACTACTACGAAGTAATTTTGTATTAATTTGTAGTAATTTATGAATGTAACAGGTTTATATTTGACTACAAATTAGTACACAATGACTTCAAAGTAGTCAAAAATTAACTAAATTATAGTTGGTGTATAGTTGGCCGTCATCGGGGTCAAATTTTGACTACCTATTTTTAAGTGTGCACGGTCCCATAGGGCACTGCGCTGTAATTTATAAAATACAAAATTGCGAATTTCTTATAGGTACAACCGAATTTGAACGTAAAATTAGGTACACATGGATTACTAAACGTTTTTTAGGTAGGTCGAGAGGACGAGGTTGTGGATCATGAAATGGCCCTTTAATATACTCCCTAAATTAACTATTTAAAGGTCCATGGTCCGATCGCTAATAGCTTCGTCCCCAGAACCTCAGATTTTACTGGAAGTGGTGGAAATTTTGGTTATCAAAAGAGGATTTTTGGAATATGTGTCCCATTGTGCTCGACCCATATTAATTTTGCAGAGTACTCTACGGGGCTTACGAAATCATGTTTTAGCTCTCACAACAAAACGGATTGAAAATATCGAAGCGAAACT
Organism: Ophioderma brevispina; assembly: GCA_023653785.1. Lineage (NCBI taxonomy): Eukaryota > Metazoa > Echinodermata > Ophiuroidea > Amphilepidida > Ophiodermatidae > Ophioderma > Ophioderma brevispina. The sequence continues at coordinate 73,488 of JAMKCH010065561.1, forward strand.
TTGCAGATGGCGTTTTATGGTGATGCCATTCTATTAAAGCAATATTAGCACATTTTTTTGAAGAACGCCATATAATACGGTTGCATTGGTAACTGGCTAGTAAACCATACCTGCGAATGGTTAAGCTCGAAAATGTCTGTGTCTCACAAACGAAGGAATTTTGTAATTAGAATAATTATTATCGGGATCCCGATAATAATTCAACGGCTGCTGGAAACGGCCTTCCAATGTGAAATAGCCGGGAAATAGCGCCATGTGCGTGTCTACGCTCATTCATTAGTTGTTTTATTGGTTCAGGCAAATCAAGTTAGAGGTTATTTTCTCGAGGTGGCACTATTTCATCATGGACGGACATAAACGTAGCATTTCCAGCTCTGCTGTTAAGTCCAATCTGGGATCCAAATTCTTATTACAAAATCGCTTATTTTATGATAACTTACGCATGTTTAGCATTATCGTCGCAGGTTAGTTTCCTAGAACAATCACCAACGTTCTGTGCCTAATACACTCAAATTTGCAAATTGGGGCGCTCGTCAAAAATGTGCCATTATGCTTAAGATGAAAACTTCAATGGACTTAAAGTGGGTGTCATTCCCTTTAAATGGTTTAGGAGTTTTAGTTTAATTAAAATCTTTTTCTCGTAAGCCCATGTTGTAATGTGACGGGATATAAGCTACAGTCACATGAGGGTGAGAGCGTGGCCTAGCGGTTAGGGTGCTTGCCTGGGGCCGCCACATTTACCAACAAAATCCAGGGGTTCGAATCCAACGGGGGGGTCACTTGCTGGGATTTATTGGGTGCTCAATTCTGGTATTATACGAGCTATGGAGTCAAATACAGAATTGACCGCTCTCCTCCACGGTTCACTTGGAATTGGGCTAAATGAATCATGAAAACATCCCCTCCTTCGTAGGGACGTGAAGCGTCGGTCCCTTGTACAGAGAGTCACAAATGTACATGCACATCGCAAGTCCAGTTTTGAAGAAGAGTGAGCGTTGTAAACCCTGGACTGTTCCCCCCAATCCACCCAGCCTCAAATAATAGCGGGCCATGTTATGAGCGTCCGTATCACGGATACACACGACCCGGACCCGGATCAGCTGCACTTACTCAGTTAATTAAATCCTGACACCACCACAAGCCATTATAGCAGGGGTGGACTGTAGTGTAAGAGGTGTTCGCACTTCCGGATCAAATTGTACGAATTTTTGCACACAAGTACTTTACGCAGAGAATCCATAAAATGATGGAAGCATTGCCAAACAAACCCCCCGTAATGGCCCCCAGCTTGGGTTTCAGGTTTTACAGGGGTCAAATAATTTTAAAATGTTCTGAATGTGCTAAAAAGCACACCATGGTTGTTTGTCTGGTCACAAACGTTCCAAAAAGGTATAGTTACCCTTATCTATGGCTTATTAGTTCCGGAGTTATGGGTTAAAAACTGGAAAAATGGTGAAAAAGCAATTTTGATGGTACATGGCGTCAAAAGTTAAAAGTGTTGCTTGATTAAGTTAATATGTGGTCCAAACTGTTTCACTAGCTTAAAGGATTGAAATAAGGAATAGTTTGCCTTATATGTTATGCTTAGTTTTCAAGTTATCCCAACAAAACTAGGTCAAAGGTCAAATTTAGATCCAATAGCTGCCAATAGATGGTGACTTTATTCGCCATTTGGTTTGAAACGGGGGAACGTGTTGGTGCAGCGTATCTTCCCTCGCCTTTCACCAATGAGGTATCGGGTTTCGATTCCCGGCAGGGGCAGTTATCTGTGGCTTATGTGAATTTGGTTTTAGACGCATAAAAAAACCCCCGCAGCCGCGTGCAAATGGCTGTAAGCCTGCTAAAACTATTACGGGGATCCGTATGCTCATTCAGTCCACGGGTCCACTTAACGGGTATTTAGCGGCTGACTATTTTTCAGTTTGTAGAATTAGGACCATCCTTTTTAAATTTAAGGCGGGGACAATTGAATAGTAAGTATTAAAGAAAACCAATATACAGATGTGCTGAATCTCAAAAAGGAATTTATTATGGGAAAAATAACAGCCAATTTTTGGAAAAAATAAGAGATTTGATGACGTCACGGCAGTGATTGATGTTTGATTATTTGCTTCGGGGGACCACATTCAGGTAAAAATGACGGACGTATCCCTACATTGGAAAAAAACAACCGATATCGTTCATCGTACGTCGGTTTTTGAAATCCTGTAGGGAAAAGTAAATTGGGTACTGTTTCGACATAATATACGGGGTCTTTTGGAAAAAAATAATAGCACTTGGGCAGAGGGTCATATGTACCGACCTTGATTTACATAGTCGGATTTATAGATATCGGTTCGACCCCGCAGAGCACACTCAGATCTGATAAATGGCACGGACTTGTAACCTGACACGTGACACCCAAAAAACATTACATCTCGTACCGTTTATACTACATACGACAAAGCAGCAAGCATTCTGTATCTCTGTTGTCACTGCGTAATCGATCAGATGGGAGGACTAGACATGTGGTTCTGTACAGGGAGGTAGGACACGATATGCTCGATTTGAGGCATGGGGGATTTCCAAAAGGTAATTGTGAAAAACTTGCTACTTGCATTTACGATTGGCAGTCTCGTCCCCAGTGACATTAAAAAAAATAAAAAAAATAAAAAATTGTTCAAAAGATCTTAGTAATTATCATGATTTTAAAAAGTAAGAAAAAAATATGCAGTTCACATCAATCATGCTTCTGTAAAGTTACCTGTGAGAACTCAAAACTCCAGAACTTCCCCTTTGCCAAAGTAATCTCTATCAAACATAACCCTTGAACATCGCGCCATGGCTACAGAGCTATGCGCTCGGTAGCATGCGCACCGATACACTTCTAATATCAAAACAGCCCAATTATAATTATTATACCATCCCAAACCATTGCCCACTCCTGGAGCATAACCCCTCAGCGCGCGGCAAGGTGGCTGTAAGCCTGCTACAACTTACTACGGGGAGGGATCCGTCGCCATTCAGGCCCGGTAAGAGGTATTTAGCTGGCACTGACTATGTTTCAGTTTGTTAGATAGGACCCATCTTGTCACCCATTCATGCGGGGACAATTGAATATTAATAGTAAAGAACAATATACAGATTGTTGAATCTGAAAAAGGATTTTTATATGGGAGATAACAGACAATTTTGGAAAAAAATAAAGATTGGATTGACGTACGGCATTGATTGGTTTATTATTGGGCATTCGGGACCCATTCAGGTAAAAATGACGTACGTATCCTACATTGAAAAAAAACAAACGATTATCGTCATCGTACGTCGGTTTTGCATGTGTGAGGGAAAAGGTTCAATTTTGTACTGTTTAGACATAATATACGGTGTCTTTTGGAAAAAAATGATAGCACTTGGGGAAGAGGGTCATATGTACAGACCTTGCATTAACATAGTCTGATTTAGATATACTCGGTCGCCCCCGGAGAGGAAACTGATACATGATACCTCACACGTGACCTGTACCTGACCCGGACACCCCCCAAACTATTCATCTCGGTACCGTTTATAATACAATACGCCAAAGCAGCAAGCATTCTGTATCTCTGTTGGTCACAGCGTAATCGATTCAAGATGGAGACTATACATGTGGTTCTTTACAGGGAGGGTAGGACAACGATCTGCTCGATTTGGACATTGGGGATGTCCAAACGGTAATTTTGTTGAAAGCTGCTACATGCATTTACTCTGGCCGCCGGTCCCAGTGACATTAAAAAATCATCTTCTTACACCTTTGTTCAAAAGATCTTTGGGTATATCATGATAAATTAAGAAAAAAATATGAAGTTAAATCAATCATGCCTTCTTGTTAAATTACTGTGCATAACTCAAAACTCCAGAAACTTCCCCTGCAAAAGTAATCCTATCAAAACTAATAACCCTTGACATACGGCGCCCCATGGCTACAAGCTGCTGCGCTCTGTAGCCATGCGCACCGATACACTCTAAGTATCAAAAACAGCCCCTATTATAATTATATACACCCCAAAAACCATTTCACTCCTGGATCCATACGGTCCCGCAGGTTTTCTCAGGGGTTTACTCGGTTTCCTCATGCTTCTAAAATCGAACTTCTTGCCAAAATCTTGTTCTTCGTTGGTATTATGGTTTCTCTGATGTGCATGAGCGCCTTTCATGCCGGCACAGCGCCTTGATCACGTTACGTGGATATGTCGCACGCGTTAAAAATACAAATGAGTACAGTATTATATAAATAACCAGAAACGTAAGATAGTAAAAACTATCCTATATTTCTTCTATGAGCTAAACCAACAATTTGAACACATTTGACAAAAATTGGAGCAGCAACTTTTAATTTTTGACCCCTGTACAAACAAAATTGACTTTTTTCCATTTTTACAGTTTTTTATCCCATAATTCCAAATATAAGTCAAGGTAGTGGTATATAAACTATACCTTTTTTGGAATCTTTGTACCAGACAGACATCATGGTGGGCTTTCAACACAATCGGAACATTTGTTAAAAATTACCCCTGTGTAACCTTGAAATCCAAGCAGGGGGCCATGAAAGGGGTGTGGCAAGTGCTTCCATCAATTTTTTTGATTATCAATGTATAAAGTACTTGTGTACCAAAATTCACAGTTTTATCCGGATTTGCACACTCACATAAGATCTGTTCACTACAGTCCCCCACTATTACTAATGACTTGCGGGACACGCTAAGAAGGAGAACAGTTATATGTCAGTCTTCATTGGTATTTTCCAGGCAAAATCTGGAGATTTATTTTTACAAACAGTATTTCACGGGCTATTTCCATTCAAATCCATAGAGTTCCTTTGGTCACTGGTAATTATATCTATTAATAAAATTCAGTATTATCGACAGCATAAGCTTGGCGCCTAACAGGCTGTGAGAAAGTGTCATTTCATTTACACCTATAGATGTGTCACGCGTTATTTATTTTCATGATTAATTTTTAACCGGTGTGTATATATACGTGTTTACGCATATGCTTTTAAATGTATATTTTATTGCTTTGTGCTTTAACAACTGCTGATTTTAATGTGGAAAATCGAATAAATGCGTGATATAGTAAAATTTATAAATATGAATTAACAACTGCTGTTCAAGAAAGATCATGAGTCTTCTCCGGCAAGAATAAGACGGTAATTGTAGAGTTAGTTTATTTTTGTGTGCATTTATACACATTATCGACCTCGAAAGTGTACTTTCCTGTTGAGTATTATATAGAAATTTAACTCCCAACAAGAACAGTGTCAGGGATAGAAAAGGAAAGAAAAGATCGTTGCTGACAATCTCCTATAGAAACTACTCATCGTTGCTGTCAATCTCCTAGAAACTACTCTTACAAGTCAAGCTATTTAGATGAGGTCAAGTATGGTCAAGACCTCCGAGTTGTTCCCGGTAATTCATTTATAATCGGCATAAAACCCTTATTTTCGCTGGTTACGAATAATTAAAACGAATGAGTTGGCGGACCTCTGTTTCGCGACCAACCGAGGTTAAAGCTCAAAAGGAACTTCTTGTGCACTTCTACTGTGTTAAAAAGTCATACTGTTCATAGGACATACCAGGACCGACGCTATTTTAATGCCATATTGGTTAAGTGCCAAACACATCGTGGCTAATCTTTGCGACGATATACGTTCCGAACATACCATATGCCTGACGATGTTCTTGAATATCTAACGACAATTTTTATATTCGAGGATGGCCTGGCGAAATCAACGATAAAGTACATTTTTCATGTTCTAGGTTTACGTATAGTAATGGGCTTGAGCGGTAACATTTGACAATCCGCCAACAAGCTTGTCAAATCAAAATGACCGTTGACACTCTTATTTATCTTTGTTCCATATCAAATTGGCACAATGGAGAAAAAATTTAGAATTCGTTGATCAAGAGAGGCAGAAAGAGTTATTGGACTATCAAGGTAATATACTATATCTTGTGTAGACTGTACCCCAGTCTCGGCTCTTTCTCTGGGTTTAGAGCGCCAACTTGGTTTTAAAAGAAATGCTAACTCAAAACTTGGAAGACTTTTCAGCTTACAACCCCCTAGCTGGACAGCCATGCCCAACCATTGTCCACAGAGCGGGAATGCAACAGCTCCTGGAATTAACACTTTGTAGGTAGTGAGTAGCCCGCCGAGACTGTCCGAATAATCTGTAGGGAGGAACTGTCCTACAGCAGTTCATCGATTCACAAGTAAAACGGAGTCTGTGTTTACCGACCTTGTAAATGTATATATACTCTATGGAAACATAAACTACTGGGTATCAGTAAAGGGACCAACCAACTTGGAAACAAGGTCTGTGAACTTCAGTCGAATATTTTCCTCCGAAATAGCCGGATGTCATAGACCCGTGTAGTTAAATTTTTTCCATGGACTAGGGAAATTTCACCAGCCAATGTAGTGAAATTGATGAGGTCATCAATACATTTTAAAAATAGAGGCGTGGCAGATCGTCTGCCCTTTTGACAATTGATAAGTCTGGACACCTCTAGACAGGTGATAGATACACACCACTCGGGGGTGTGCAAGCACGCGTACGCCAACAATAGGGCGGCAAGATGGTGCCATACAAATCGATTTAAAAAGCTGTTTTTTATTGATTTTGGTTGATAGCTTTTAAATTTACAATATAAACGTTATTGTAAATCAAGAGGTAAACAATATTTATTGTACGTCTTTTAAGAAAAGAGAGGGTCGTGATACGATATACAACACAAAGAAGCACCGGTGGGAGGGGGAGGGGAATCAATGGAGACCCCCATGCAAATTACACAAAAAAACAACCAAAAATGGGTTAATTTACCAACCTAGAATTTTTGGGCTCCACCCTACGTAGATTTTCGCCCATGATCATTTTTTTTATTATGTTACAAAGAGAGTGACCACGTATTTGTTAAGGGGGGGGGGGGGGGGGTAAACTAGGAAAATTGGGCCCTCCGTCCTCCCTCACGGCCACTAAGCGAAACGGGGCGGGCTTTCCTAATCCACCAATGCCATATCACTTCATGCAGATTGCATAATATAACGGACTTTCTAGTCGAAACAAGAGTTGTTTTCCAAATGCGAAAAAAAAATATGATTGAAGAATGATATTCGATTTTTATAGTTTGATTTGTAAAGCTTTCTTTTGACATACTGTATTTCGAAAAAAAGACAGTTTTTAGAGGGAAATTAAAAAATATTATTGTATTTTGGTTAAAATGTTGTAATATTCACCATATTTCTTTTTATTTTGATTGGTTGGCGACTGCAAACCATACAATCCTTAAACATTCTTTCTTTTAGTTTTTCAAATAAAATATGTTCTTTAATGGAAGAAAACAAAACCCCTGAACTGGCCTTCAAATCCTGGCTGTTGTCATCTCTCGAAATCCGAGTTTTGGAACAATAATCTCAATTTTTCAAAAGCAGATCTATCACCTGTCGCTCGAAAAAACTGGTGTTTTCATAATCGATGATTTTTTTTTCGATTTATTCTCTAAACGTGTTCGACTGTAGTGTATAAAACTGCGTTTTCGCTCTTCCTGCTGAAAACCTTCACGTGTTTGGAATCGCAGAAGGTTTTGAAAATAAAAGCTTTTCGAAAGAAGTTGAAAACTTATATTTCACTCGAAAGGCCTACACTTAGTTTTTGTAATCGATTATTAATTGAAAAATAAACTCATTTTTGAATGCCAATTGCAACCATTATTTTGATAAACTGTGGGAAAAAAAACCTCGGATGCGTATTGACCATAATTCAATATACCGTAATTGTTACTTCGTTTGAAAAAACAAAAAAAACTTGTTGAAAACCTACCACTTAAAAATAAGGTCAAAATAACTCTAAAGGGAAATTTAACCCCGCGGCTGCTGTCCATTATGAACCAACTGAGTCACAATTGGAAAAGTCACTTGACCCACTGAATCTGGTACAAACTGTGGTTAAAAATAACCCATTGGGGTTGAAATGACTGTACGCCTAAAATTGGGGGTCATAATGTTTTTGGGAAAATAACCCTTTGGGTTCAAAATTACTATATTTAAATAAAAATTTACTATATTTAATTAGTCATTTTGTTAATCGGGATGCAAAAAAAAAAATCTTGACAACAAAGTAAGCCAAAAAGTTGATTCAACTACCTCCTTCGCTCAAAGGGACTATATGTATTGTCATTGAATATGAACACTAAGCGAGAACCATTTAAATATGATGCTAAAAACAGAAAAAAACCGAACGTATGGTTGATTTCAACCACCGACTATAGTGTCAATTAAGTGACCAGATAAAAGTATTGATATTTTGACCCATTGTTTAAGTGTGCAAGGTAATCAATCTATTTTTTCTACTTGACTCGAAAAAGTAAGTTTATATGACAAGTTAAAAAAACTGACAAATTTCCTATTATGCTGCCAGCATGAGGTGAAAAGGGGCCTTAGATTTCTACCAACCATGGCCGGAATAATAACGTTTGCAATCATAGCTAAAAATGATCTTTGGGTAGGGCAGTGTAGTACACGAAATACTTGATGACAAATTAAGTGATGGCAATCGCATAAAGCAACATTTTCCAAGATGGCCGCCATTTTAAAGTAACGGCGCTATATTAGCGATTAGTGTCAAATGTATGTTGTCTGGGTTAAAAGGTTCAATACCTGCCCCAGAATTGTCCTGAGTATGAAAATGTATAAACAACCTATTTTTCAAGTGGTCGACAATCTCATTCTAAGAAAACCGTATATTTCTTATTATTAACGCTATGAAATGAGTTTGGTGTCAAGTACGTTTTTTTCTGGGTCAAATGAGTTTGGATAAAACTATTTTCAAGAACGTAAGAGAATATAAAAGTAATGTTTATTTCCATTGTCATTGTTTTCCAAGATTGACCAATATTTCTAATACAAGTCCCCACCCAAGAGGGTTAGAATTACTGTATGTCAGGCTGAATGTCCTCAATGAGAAAATATATTAACCCAGATGCTTGGTAATTAATACCAACTCAAACTCTCAGTACTCCTCCTGCCTTGTGGGAACTTCCCACTGCGCTTTAGGGTCCATATAAACGAAAACCCAAAACTTGATACAACAGTGTACAATGAACCAGGTCACTTAAGGGGTTTGACGTTTAGCGGATCTACTCGAATAAAATTTTCCAGAATTCACATATATGGTATTACAACGGTGCTGATTAAAATCGTGAAATAAAAATTGGGGTCACCGACTTTGTTTTTTGAGCTAATAGCCAAACAAAAAGGTATGGTTGTCACTTTTTAAATAAAACACGCAAGTCTATGGGAAAAGTCAAAATTTGACGTTTATATCGCCTACAAATAAAAACCTCTCGATCAAATTTTTGTAATTTCTAAATTATGTTGAGGTCCCTATGTCGTTCTTCAAAATTTTAAATAAAAAATAGGGGTCCCCGACTTACTTTTCCTTACAACGCGCCGAAAACCACTGAAATTTGACACTTTTTTTTTTTCAAATTGGGCGTCTTGTTTGGGCGGCAAGAAAACCGCGCCACATTCGCATGCAGCAACCGCAGGAACGCAAGGCGTAGAGATGCGCGATTTTAATAAACGGCAAACAAGCGCACAGTTTTTCGCGGTATCTGCGCTCTATGGATACCTTGGCAGCTCAAAACTAAAATTCTCCATTTGTCCATGCTTGGGCTCCAAACATAATGCTGAAAGGGTGTAAAGCATCTTGCGCGTACACAAATCACACGTCAAACACAACCCCTTAAGTGTGTTAAATTCAAGCCATTTTACTCTTGACATATCTGAAAGACACAATTATGATTTATATTAAAGTAGTACAGGTATAAACATTAAAACTCCCAGTGCAATTCCAGAGAAGTTTGAGATGAATACATATAGAGGTCAAGGTGTCAAATTTTGGGTGTCGCATTGGTAATACATGAATAAAATGACTCACGACCCACTCACCTGACAGTTTTGATAATATTGCTGTTGAAATCCTTGACCTAAAAACATACACTTTGTCACCAAATCGTCATCCTAGGTGCTGTTTAGTATGAGTTATAAAGGATTTTTGCCTTTTATATGTCGACCATCTTAGCAGATAGTGGCTTATGAAACGTCCATATAATTTTATTTTTTTCATCTGACAATTTTGAAAATTTGTTTTATTGAACTCCTTGACCCTGAATCTTTAAATTGACACACAATCATCTTCCCTAGGCTATATTTTAAAAATGTTCAGGTTGGTGTCAATAAAATGGTCAGCATCTTGAAAATTATCGGCACATTCAGTATTTGATAGTTTTGGGAATAGTTTTCTGAACTCCTTTACCAAAGCACGAAACATATTTACGACCAAAACGTTTTCTTTTGGGTGTTTTTCCTTTAGATGGCTTCCCTTTGGGAAATGGCGCCGTATGCAAATTGCCACACTTTAAGATTTTGTCATTATCTGTTTTCATGAAGGTCCACATACCTACGATCAATTTTAGCTAATGGTGACAACTGTTATCATCCGGACCCGTTACCCCCTCTCCTTACTGGTTGGTGCTGCAGCAACTATATCAACTTTTGTTAATTCAAATCGCCAATTTTGGAAATTACATCATGTTTTTTTTTTTAAATGATTACAAAAGGGTTTTTTTTTTTGTGGGTGAAACAGTTTTTTTTTTCAAGTAATTGAACTAATGAAGCTCAGTTTTTTCTTTGGTCCATCCTTGTATCCTCGTCTAAAACCTCAGTTCATCACTTGCCAAGTGGTAATTTTAATTTTTAAAACGTGGATTAAAACATATTTTCTATGGATTTAGGCCTATTTTGTTATTTGCTGTGAGCTTTACCGATCCATATGCAAAGGTTTTTTTCATTTTTTAGATAAAGTTTAAACCTCATCGGGTAAGGTGTTTATCGTAGATTTTGTGTCATCTACTGGTCACGAAACTTGTTCTCGTCTATGTATTCAGTTATGAATTATGGCACAGATTGGCAATAATTTGTATCGTTCACCATAGATTCGAACTGTGGTTTCTCAATTCCAATTTTACAAATTCCGCATTTATTTATTTTTTTATATTTATTTTTAAGGTTCGATAATAAAAATCGATAAGAAAAATCTTTCATTCGATTCGTCAAACCCTAAAGATGCTTGATACTTTTTCAAAAGTGGTGGATGCGTAATTCCCACAATAAATCGTCAACTTGATTTTTTCTGGGGTGTTCTAATAAAACCACTGTTCTTTAACAGCAAATAATAGCTTGTTCTAACGCAAACATTTTATTTGAAAAGTGAGATCTTTAATCATATTGAAAACCTGGTTGTCATCTAAAAAGTTGTGGAAAATTAACTCAAACTCAAGTTTTTCGAAGCCGATTGCAACACATTAGACCATAGCACAAGTTTTTTCATTTTAATCCATGACCTGTTTTATTTTTAAATTAAAACCACAGTTCTGATAATTAAAAGGCTGACTCAGAGATTTTACGAGGGCACCCTCAATTTTAACACCAATCATGTTTTACATGAAGAATTTTTAGACTTCTATACACACCATATAGTCGTGAAAAATTCACTGACCATCCATTATTTCCCCTGGACCTTCGGTCTTGTTCCGATGCTTCTACCACTGATCCAATGAGGCCGATGATTAAGAAGGAGCGATATATATCTATAGGTCTTCAGTTCAACCTGTTCTCTAAATTCTTCTAATCCAAGATCTTAGATGTAATTGGGGTTAGAGGAATATAATCATTACGGAAACCATTCCGAAAATCATTTATTAACCTAAAGAAATAAGCTCAAACATGTGGGATTAATATTATATGAATTTTTTTTTTAATTCCTACCACTTCAAAAAATTCTTCATGTAATCTTATTACCCATAATTACCCGTTATTCCCGAACACAGTTTTTTTTTTAACATTCGCTTTTCCGAAAAAAGGGTTCACTTCACTATTCCGAAATAGGGTTCGCTATTCCGATAATTAAAAGGGTCGCTAGTCCGAATCTCAAAACAGGTTCGTTATTCAGAATATTATAGTCAGGAAGGAAGATTTGTCGCACACAGCTGAGGATGGAAATGGATTACCGACTTTTTCTGTCGATATATTTTAGTTTATTATACCTAACCAATAATTTTTGAAGGGTTGTGCCAAATTTTGCCCAGTGCCATTTTTGAAAATCCTATATGGCTGATTCCATGTCAAAAATCACTAACAATCCCTCAATATTCTGATAGAGACGATTTTTTGGCGGTTCTCCGGCGTGTTTAAGCACGATGAAGTGTTATAATGTGATTTGATCATATACATTGCCACAAAATCCAATATGGCTGCTCAAAGTCCAACATGCCGCTCAGAATCATTAAACATGACCTTATTTCCTCCTATACCTATTTATGATACTGCAGAATTAATGCTGAATACACAAATATGTTCTGCAGTTGTCCAAAAGCTGTTACAATCGAACACAATCTGCAAGAATTAGTTTAACACCTCTAGAATGCATTTCGAAAGCATCCAGGCACGTCAAGTATTTCCACATTTTGCAGTGTAGAGGCGTGCATCTAGTGTCTATATAAATGTTTTATGTTTTACACTTATGAGATATATGTATTTGGTTACTAGAAACCCTTATTTGGCATTTCTCTGTAATCGACATTTTTTTATATTCAAGATGACAGCCAATATAGCCGCCTTTAAAGATATTTAAAACCTATATTATATCTTTATTATATGTAGTTACATCAACTAATTATTATTATAAAGGTGTAAATGAAGGCATGGGATAAGTATTTGACAATTTGACATCCTTATCTGGCATTTTTGTTTCGTTAACATGCAAAAATGTCAAGATAGTGGCCAATATGGCTGTCTTTTTACTTTCTTTAAAACCTATAAATTACGATACATCTGTATTGTATTCAGTTATAGTATCCAAAATGATCATTAAAGTTTAAATTAAAGTATGCGATCTATGTCTTTGAACATTACAAACTAGCGTCTGGTATGTTTGTTTTGACAACATGCTTAAAATTCAAAATGGCGGCCAATATATTATGATATTATGACAATTTGTAGGTTTTAAACATCTTAAAAGGCAGTCATATTAGCTGCCATCTTGATTGGTAAGCATGTTAACACACTTGAAATGCTAGATATGAGTTCCTACTGGGTATAGAGCCCAGATTTATGCCTCTATCACAAACATTTGATGAGTTATGGTCAATTGGATGATTTCGGGGCATATTGGATTTCGGGGTGGCCATATTGGATTTGATTGTAATGTTGTAATCAAATTACATCAAGAACCTGTCCAGTAGATTCCTCGTGTTTTAAAACCTGGATATAGAACATAATATTATGGCCATTTGAATGTATTGGAGAGTGGTAGCGGCCATATTGGATTTCTAGAAAATGGCACTGCACGAAATTTTGCACACCCTCCAGATATTATTGCCTTAGGTCCTTATAAACAAAAATCACAATCGATAGAAAAAGTCTGTACTCCATTTCCACCCCACCTGCGCCCACAATTCCTCCTGACTATAAGGTTCTCTTTTGTTCAGAGTAAGCTAAAGGGTTTTCACTATTCCGAAACCAGATACCGTGTTCGTTTAAATTCTTTATTCAATTCTTTTCCGATTTCGAAATGTTAGCTATTCTGATTTGAAAAGAAACAATTGATTTTGAAGCAGACAAATGATGATAAGATCACGTTTAGTTTCAAGGGTTCGTAGTTGGTGTTAGGGTTAAGGTATAGGGTTAAGGGTTGGTTAGGGTTAAGGTTAATTTTTAGGGTAAGTTTAAGGTTGCCAAACAATTTGAGTCAGCCTTTAATGGAAACCTTTTTTTTAAGTTGAATCGAAAAATTAGTATTTTCCCATTCTCTTGAATCACAAGTTTTAATTTTTTTTTCCAAACTCACATGATTTCCCTAAAAAATAGTGATGGCGAGCAGATTATTAGCCCACCACAATAACAGATAGTTTATACTCAGAGCAGGACTCAGGCAAAGGCCGTACTCGGGGGGGGGGGGGGTGGGGGGGGGGGGTTTTTTTTTTTTTTGTTTGTCTTTGTGTTTTCTTTTGTTTTTTTTTGTTTTTTTTTCTTTTTTCTTTCTTCTGATTTTTTTTTTTTTTTTTTCTTTTTCTTATTTGTTTTTTTTCTTGTTTTTTTTTTTCGTTCTCCCTCCCCCCGCTCCCCCCCCCTGCCTCCCCCACCAGGGCCCCGCGGTCCCTTTTTTGCTGCCTTTTTTGCATCCCGGTTCAACTTTGGCGCAATTTTGACACAACTCCCTTTTTGGTGATACAATGGAAAAAAGTAAAAAAAAAAAAAAACCATTTTAGGATGGGTTGGCCCACTTTTACCAAAAAACGGCCCACTTTTTTTTTTTTTTTTCGAAGTTCCGAACCCCCCCCCCCCCCCCCCCCCCCCCCCCCCCCCCACCCCCCCCCCCCCACCCCCCCCCCCCCCCCCCCCCCCCCAAAAAAAAAATCCTGCGTCCGGCCCCTGTTTACTGACCTTTGTGCTTGAAAATGAATATTAATCGACTATAGTTTTCAATATATGAACTATATTTCCAATAGAAATATTAAAGAAAGCGCACTTTCTTACGAAAACTTAAAGGACATCGCGTATAAGGCGAGAGAGCCCTCTATAATCATAATAGTTATATTCATCAAGTTTTGAGTTGGTGTTTTACACCCTACTTTAACATATACGCAATGTGTTTTTTTAATCCCCAAAATTACATTTGTATCAAGAAAAAATGACAAAAGTCTGAAAAGGTTCAGGCATTCTCTCCTGGAAAGAAAGCAAGCTTAGAGTATCCTCCATCCAATTGCCATTATTGTAACTAATGAAAGAAACAGGAAGATGTGCATAGCTGCCCTTTGTTATAGAGCTTGTTGTAAGTGACGTATATTCATGCCTTTTGTCCTTTAATAAGCTACAAAGAGGCTACACGAAATGGCAGCCCTTAATCACAATACCCAAAGACCATTAGCGTATGCTACTGAGATTTGGATATATAACTGTCTCACGTCTTCACACAAGCCACTCTGAATACAACACAATGGCCCATGACCGCGCTATTTATGATCATGAGCACGCTAGCTAGCTAGCGCCATGAGCTAATAAATCACAATTCCCCAATGGCACAGTTCAAAATTAAATCTTTCATTCACCATTGTTATTGAAAGCAAATACACACCTTGTATTTAGTAGAATTTATATACCCAGGAATGCAAGGTCATCCCCCTGTCGTTAAATGTTCCCAGTAAGGCTACTGACTGAGCCCTTGGTAGATTAGCATACCTACCCAATATGATGTGGCATGGTACTGTATGTAATATGTTGTTGTTTTGTTTATTGGCAATTCCATGTTAGTGTTCATTTTCACAGGCCCCCCAGAAAACAAAAATTCCAAAATGAGGTCTTGTCTTCCTCCCCCCCAAGAACCCCGAATGCCCACTCATATATTATTGCTTTAATCTAATATAACTGCCACAATCTTACTTGCAAAGCGGCAATCGTGGTTTCTTGGGGGGAAAAGGGGTTTTCATATTTGACAATTTCAGTTCCCATTGAAGCCTGTATTTAAATTTTACAATACAACCAACCGTCGTTTTGGGAATTTCTGTAAAGTGGGATTTTTTGAACTGGCAAAAGTTAAACCTTGGACATGTCCCTTTAAAATGGCGGAATGTTTCAAGTTTCATCTGTTTCATGAAAACACAGAGGGAGGGCGGGTCCTCCATGTCCTCCTTAACCGGCGATGTCCTTTCCTTCTGCGCTTAAAAATATTTTTTCATAAAAAAAAGGAGGGGATACAACAAACCCCCTTATAATGATAATAAAACATTCTATTTAAGACACCTCTATTTTTTTGTTTTGTGTTGTTTGTTTTTGCGTTTGATGTTTTGGGGGTTCCCTGATTATGAAAACATGACTTTTGTTTACATAATTGAGGTGTACGATATATCTTCAAATTACGACTTTCAAAATTCAAACTACAAAAAAACATAAATTAATCAAATAATAAAATTATTTATTTTTTGAAATGATTTACCTTATGAAAATCGTTGACTTGCCATTGGGGTCTAATCCCATTGGTTCTAATGGCCATTTGTCTAACTCCAATTGGGTCTAACCATTTCGTCTATACCCATGTGTCTATTAACCATTTAGGCTAATAACCATTTAGTTTAATAACCATTTTGTCAAATACCCATGTCCATGTAGTCTAGTATTAATCTGGTCTAAAACTCACATCGTCTAATATTCATGTCGTCTATAACCGAATTGGCCTAATGCCATTGGTCTAATACTCCATCTGGTCTAATCTCCATCTGGTCTAAATCCATCTGGTCTAACACTCTTTGGTCTAATTATCCATCTGGTCTAACAATCGCAAGTGGTCTAATATCCATTTGGTCTAATTGTATCAGTTTAATATGTCAGCTAGTCTATAGTCTTTGGTCCTAATACCCATTTGGTCTAAATGCCCCAATTTGGGGTAAGTCCCATTTAGGTCCACTATTCCATCTGGTCTCATATCCATTTTGGTATAATATTCATAATATTAATTTGGTCTAAATCCCTTTTGGTCTAATGATTCCATTTGTCTATAATATCCATTTGGTTTAATATTTAAGTCAATGTTTAGATCATTTATTTGGATTTCACTCCACATAGATATTAGACCAAATTTGGTTTTTAATTAGACTAAATATAATAGGGATATAGATAGATAGATCATGTGGATTTTAGACCAAGTTGATAATACCAAATGGATATTAGACCAAAGTGGACAATATACTAAGTGGTTATTAGACCAACTGGATATTAGACCCAAATTGATATTAGACCAGAGGGACTTAGACCAGATGGCTATCAGACCAATTGGGTTATTAGACCAAATGGCTATTAGACCTATAATGATTATTAGACCCAATGGATATTAGACCAAAAATTGAATTAGACAAGATAGCTCAATTCGTTAAGGCCCTCGTGACTTCCAGTGTATGCTCTCCCATGCGTATAGGGCGTGCGTTCGAGCCCTGTGAAGATTCAGCTGTCTTGTCATTTCCCTGGACAAGAAATAAACCGCTTGGTTGTCTCGTTCGGACCCAGCGATATTTTGGGAGCTGGTCCCCGGCTGCGATGGTTAGCTCGATGTATGTTGCTGATAAGGGAAACGCTGATCCCGATCTGCTGCAAACTCCCTTGAAATGATGCTAAATGGTTTTATATAATGGTATGGGGGTTGGGGGGCCCATGATCAGCGACCATTTTTGAAAAGCGACTTAGAGGCCAATAGCATAAGGCGCTATATACATCTCGCTATTATTATTATTATTATTAGAACTAGTGGAAATTAACTAAAAATGTGAATTAGACCAAACGGTTGTTTGTGTTTATTAACCATAATGGTGGTCAACAAAAATGGGCATTAGAGTAATGGACAATGATATTAGACATTCTGGTTTGTTAGATAAATTGGATGTTAGAATAATGATTATTAGCAAATGGTATAGACTTATGGGTTTAGACAAAATGAGTTAGACCAAATGGCTATTTATACCAAGGGTCAACACAAATGGCATGAAGGGAAGTAAAAAGAAGCTATATGAGAAGAGTGAGGTTACAACATGAAATTATAGAGTTAAGGAGAAGGGGAAGAGCAACATGGACTTAGTAAGGGAGGAGGGTGGTTGTGGAAAAACCAACGACCAGAGAAAGGACCAAAATGATAAATGGATGTGAAAAAGAGGAACTAGAAGACTAGGGGAAAAGGAATGATGTCCATAGGCAAGTGAATGAAATATTAAAAGGAGAGAGGGAGGATATAGGGCGAGAGCGAGAGGTGAAAGTAAAAGGACGCTATATTAAAAAAGAAAGAGTGGTTACACAGGAGATTGGAAGTAAAGAAAGTGGAAGGGCTTAAGGGTCAACATGGATGAGGTAAGGGAAAGAGGGGTGTGGTGGTTGTGGAGAAAAAAAAACACGAACAATAGCAGGAACAAAAAGGAGAAAAGAAAACATGTAGAGATGGTCAAAAAGAGAATATAGAAAACGAGGGAGACGGAAGGGAATGCCGTATAATCGAAAGAATTATTTAAAGTGGAATGGAACATAATCAAGACGGACAAGATGGTAGAGAAAGAGACTGATAACGTTAAAAAATGAAGTGAGTTTTTGCTATATGTATCTATCGGGAAATATTTTTTTCAGACTGAAACTGGGGAATAAGCCAAAATTGGATGCTTTGATATATCTAATCAGTATCAAATGTTGCTATTTATGTCCGCATACAGACATGGTCAGCCCCGCGCCCACACGCAGTGGTAAGTTTATAGGTGCTATAATCCATTCACCGCGCGCGCAAGGTAAATAATAGCAGGTGTGGTCCGTGAGTGTCCCGAGTGAGATTGATGAAATGTCAATCATTACCAGTGGGGGGGCGTATACCCGAATGGCCTTAAGTCCGATTGCTCGGAGGCTCAAAGCTGGGTGATTTCAAAGACTCGGTTCTTCTCTGCGAACCTCTCTTAGTTCACACCAGCGAATCTTAAAAAAACCGAGTCTTTGACAAAGACACAAGTACGTGAACCGCATTAACCAACCTTGCGACATCTCGAGCATAACCCCCTCATAGTCCCTCGCTCAAGTTGGCTGTAAGCCCCTGCTAATGTAACTAAAACGTGGATCCTTCTTGCTCATTAGCAGTCCACGGTAAGGGGTATTTAGCCGGCCTGACCTTGTTTATTTGAGAGCTTTATGGACCCATCTTTTTCCACTTCATGCGGGGACAATTGAATATTATTATTAAAGAACAATATACAGATGTTGAATCTTAAAAAGTATTTTATTATGGAATAACAGCCAATTTTTTGGAAAAAATAAAAGATTTGATTTGACGGGTCAACGGCATGTGAATTAGGTTTAATTTTTTGCTGTCGGGGGACCCATTCAGGTAAAAATGACGTACGTACCCTTACAATTGGAAAAAACAAAACCGATTTATCGTCATCGTAAGTCGGTTTTTGAATCAGTATGAAACGGTAAATTTTGTCTGTTAGACATAATAAACCGTGTCTTTTTGAAAAAATCTAGCACTCTGGTCAGAGGGCCATATGTACATACCTTGATTTCACATATCGTTTTAAATTAATATCGGGATCGTCGCGCCCCCGAAAGCAAACTGAAACTATACCTGATACCTGACCGTGACCTGGTACCTGAACGTGACCCCTACACTATTCAGCTCGTTACCGTTTATCCCTAAACAATACGGCAAAGCAGCAAGCGTCTGGATCTCTCTTGTCACATGCGTAATCGATCCAATGTGATGACTTATACTGTAGATAACGACTATTTCGATGCATTTGAAGGCGTAGTAAGACACCTTCGAACCGAACACCTATAGATGCTATATTATCGCTCTTCCTAACCGAACCTCGTGATTGCTCAGTCGGTTAGAGCGGTCGTGCATGTTGAATCCGAAGGTCGCCGGTTCGAATCCGGTTCCGGCCAAGCGCCCATGGATTTTTTTTTTCACACATCTGGCGCTGGCCATCTCCGAGGGAAAGATTAATAAATATAGATATTTCAATGCAGTTCAAGTCATATGTGGTACTTTTCATGACGTACTACTTACCAGCATCGGGAAGCTATTAATCTTAAATTGTTTTTTTGTTCAACATGTTTCAAAAATTCAAATCAATGCAAAAATATGCTCTTAGTGATAGCCAGTGAAAAGTACTAGTAGCATTGTCCATTTCACGCATGAATTTGAAACATTACAGGCTGACTCAGATTTTGAAATAATAATTTTGTTGGTGTAATAAGTTAAAATAGAAAGTAGAACTAAAGTCTAGTACTCAAAATTCACAATTCCAATGCCAAAGTTTGATGAATCTCGACCTTTCGTTTGATGCAGTAAACATTATGGTACAGTAGTACGTTGCCATTAGGATACCGTGTATAACAAAATTCCGGATCCAGGAATTTTATAACCAATAATTCGTGGATGTTCTTTATATGAAGGACTTCGATTTCAGCCTATAGAGCTATTTCACAGTGACTAGTCAATACATGGACAAGCATTATGTATTGCAAAAACCACAATTTCTTCTTTTCTCATTTCTTTGAAAATTGAGGGCGCTCATCTGGAATCTCTGAGTCGGCCTTTTAAAAAAAAACACAAACCTGCATGCAATAACATTGGGTTCCGATTTGACACCCTCAACTGGTTTATACATCCAGATTTCAGGTGATGATTTTCAGCTGTGCTTTTAATTTGGTTTTGTATTGAATGTACACAAAACTCCACAACTTCCTCCCCTTGCAAAGTAATCTCTATCAAACCAATACCCTTGAACATCGAGGCCATGGCTACAGAGCTATTGCGCTCTGTAGCCATGCGCACCGAATATCACTCTAAGTAGCCAAAACAGCCCTATTAAATTATTATACACCCCAAACCATTGCATTGCCTCCTGGGTTAATTTTTGAATGCAATCCGGTGAAACCACAGACAACGAACTCAACATGTGGTATCATGGCACTCGAGCCTGGGGTTTTCATTATCGATTACGCGGAAACCGCAAGCTAATGAATAAAGGCTCCTTTAATAAGTTTTGTAGTGCATAATTATGCAGAGTACAGTTGCAGCGTTCATCACACGGACACTTCGTCTTTGTATTGTGATAAATTTGTGTACAAGGTACATTGTTTTTTCTAGGGCCTATCAGAGGTCCAAGTATGAAATAACAACAACAATACAATAAAAAAGACGGGGAAGGAGAAGCTGAAGAAATCAAAATTGTCCCTTTGGTGATATTTTCCTGGTTTTTGTTTTTTTTGTTGGTTTTTGTGTATTTTCCATTGATGATGGGATGGACCATTCTAAAAATAAATAGGGCCGACTCATGCATACTGCAGGTCCCACACAAGCACAAGCTCTCCATTTTACCAAGCCAAGCCCAGTGGTGCCATTCTTCCAGAAAACCGAATTATTTTTCCCAGCGCTATACATCTGTCTGACGAAATCTTTCCCCAATTCAAGTTACCCTGGTTCAAGCAAGCGTTGTCCAGGCCAACTGACGCGTAAGTCTCCTTGTGAACAGCGTATTAAAAATGTATGTTCAAATGGGTGAGCTAGTAACTTATCATACTTGTAACTTTTCCTACAAATATTAGGAGAAGTAAAGGTCAATCCACATATAACCCGATTTTTCTTTGTTTCCATGACGTTTCCCTCCCTAAATCGCTTTTATGTGAACATTAATGGTTCTATACGTTTTGCTTTTATTTTGTGATTTCTTTTTCAGTTTACTATTTTTAAAAATAACAAAACTGTGGAACTCATAATAACCCAAAATACATAATAATTATTCCCCACTTTTTTTGCAGCGAATATAGGCTCCCCCTTGTTTAAAAATGAAATAAATTATACTTCAATCAGATAAACAACGTCCTCACCAAGGCTGGTGTGGACGGGAGGCATCTGACCAAAGAGAAAGCCCTGTCCCTCTTGTACCCATAACCACTAGGCCTACTCGGGGGGGGGGGTGGGGACTGTTCTGCTGACTTTAAAATAAACTACGAGACGGTCCCTACCCCAAGATCATGTGTATGGCCCTACTTCCCCGTTTCTTCTTCTCTTCTTCTCCTTCTTTTAATAAATCCTTCCTATCCTATAACCCTCATTTCCATATCTTGTGTAGCAGGATTAATGGCTAGGTCGCCCGCGGCGCCCGGTAAAAGCCTTCGCGTTAGGGAGAAATTCTCCCCCTCCCTCCCCCTCCCGCGTGTCAGGGGGCCATTGCCGAGATCTGACAATTAAAAACCGTAACCCATTTCAAGGGTAATTTTTGCCAGAAAAATATACCACTAGTGCATCTGCAACATGTGTGGACCCTTCGTCCCTATGTGTGGTGACTTTGTGACGCACATACGCCCCAGGTCATTAGTTCTAACCAATTGACCTCTAGATTACCTTTGAACCTTTTGGGGGGCACTCTAAAACGCACCTGATAACAAACGTCAACTGTCCCTCCCAGCCACCACCCGGCACTCCCATCTTGGAGCCTCGTTATAATATAGGCTGTTTAGACCCCGTCCTTTTTTCAGCATCGTTGGCACCCAACCCCCATTCACCCAAAATGAAAGACCCCATATTTTTGTAAAATTATCTAATTTAAAAATTAAAAAAAGAAAAAACCTATTTTGGGGGAAAATTAAATTTTTAATTACCCAAAGAAACCTCTATTTTTTAGAAAATTTTGCAAAATCTCACCCAAAGACCCCATTTTGGGAACCTTTGCCATATTTGCGCACTCATAAAAAAAACCCCTATTTTTGGTAATTGGGCCACTCTCACCCAAAGGGCCCCCTTTTTTTTCAGTTCTCTGTCACCGAATGATGAATGCCTTGGTTTGGAGTGCGAGCCTACACCCCTATCCATTTAAATGTAATGCGCCCCCCGCTAGCGTAAGCGCGTCCCCCCCCCCAACCCTGTTGGTCATCCCATTATAATGTCAAAGTAGAACGAAATGCAATAGCCGGAACAGCAGTCTCTGTGTTATTAGTAAGAGTATTCTGAGGAGTTCAATACGAGGCAATGATAAAATTTCTTCATCATCAAGCTTCATCAATTTAAGATGCATAAGGCGCAGGTTATTGAAAGTCGAATAATTGAAAATTGGGGATCTTATTTCGATTAGTGACAACTAATCAAATGAAACTGATTTTGTACCGTATATAGTAATATGAGCAATAATGTACACAGACAAACGGGTGCCGGATATTTGATGATAAGATAATAATACTAACACTACTAGTACTTTATATTTGTTAGATTGTCAATAACATGCATCATCATAAGTCAAATAAAATATAAACCGAGAAATCTGGTACATGATAGATGGCAACGCTCCACGTTAGTCAATCATGGCGAGTTTTTCCCCGCATGTCGAGTTTCATGCGCCGTAATCGAGTTTACCTAACCCAACCCTCCCCGCTATATATGTCGCGATTACAGCGCTGCCTATCCATTTTGAAACCTATTGCCGAGTTTCCATAAATCTTCCAAATAAATCATGTCCCGAATAACATAAGTGCCGAGTTTTTAACAAAAAACTGGACATGATTTTTTTTCACATGTTACCAACTGTGCATGATTTTTTTCTCAACAGGACAACTCGCATGATTTTTTTTCAACCATGAGCACACTCGACATGATTTTTTCGCAACATGAGCAAACTCGACATAAATTTTTTCTCAACATGAGCAAACTCGCTTTGCCATGTCGAGTGTGCATCGTTATATGTCAGGTACAAAATATACAGCGCTATCTGTCCAGTTGCCCTCTATCCTCGAGTTTTGCTCTCTAATGGTGCATTTTGACATAAATCATGCCGGTTTTCCTCCTGTCCCAGAAAAACTCAATGGTCGAGTTTTCCTCAGGTTGAGAAAAAATCATGTCGAGATTTTGAAACTCGGCATAATTTTTTTTTTCTGGACATGGGAAAACTCGACATGATTTATGTCCAAACTCACCTATGAGAGGGTCCAAACTCGATGTATAGAGGAAAAACTGGACAGATAGCGGCTGTAAACGCGACATATACCGCTGCCACGTCGACATATTGCGAGGAAAACTCGATACCCACAACAGCGCGGAAACTCGACATGCGGTGGGTAACCCGCCATTATTTGATACGTGTGGCGTGTCCATATGAAGTCCAACCACCTGCTATTGAGCCAATCACATTGTGCGACACCGCGACAAACCCCCAGGTGAGTTGTCACTCTGTCAACAGCCGCCTATTCAGTTCCCGTGTGCCCGTTTTAAATACTACTGCGCAAAAAATAAGTCGTCACACTGATTGGTCTGCCTAAGTTTTCTCTTACGGCATACGGCGTCCCCCCCGAGAGACAGTGCGAGTATAAACCACACCATTGTTTTCGACTAATGTTTTTGGGGCGGAGTACTTCCCCCGACGTCGGGGGAGATTGGAGACGTTTTCCCGCAATTGGAGGTTCCACGGATATGGGTTTAAGATTCTAGTGTAAAATTTCAGTCCGCTTAGCGTTTTTCATGACCGTGACCCGAGGGAGGTCTATATCTTGTGTTTTTTGGTCATTGGAACAAAAATATCCCATGTTACCATAAAACAATGAAAGCGTGCCCGTAGTGTTATACGGTAGGCGGAATACAGTGGAGTGTCTTCACATTTCGTAATGTTTACTGGGAGGAAAGAGGAATGCTGAAAAAGGACTGTCTGAAATGTGGGATAAAAGAACACGACACTGGTATGTACCCTATAACGTAACCGATTTGAAAAACAATTTTCCATTAAAGATGCTGTTCCGACGTCCTTTGGGGCCCGACTTACCCGGAAGTAATTCCGATGAAAGACCTTTTTTTTCCAATTGTCATCTTGAAATCTCAGCAGCCTTCACATCCATTTCTTTCGAAGGTTGAGGAGACCAAAATGCCCGTCTTACAATGGTTAACCATCAATTAGGGAGTATCCTAACCTGACCCAGCTGACCTTCTTTGAATTTGACCTTACTCACGGTAAGTAAACATAAAGCACATTTTAGTAAGGTTTCCGATTCATAAGTGTGTCAGCAAAAAAAGTGTGCCAGATGGGTAGGTTATGGAAACTCCCCTCACTCAGCATATTATGAATCCGGTAGGACTATATCTCCACCCCCCAACCGATGTTTCCCGTAACCTACCAGGTTAAAGTTACGCACTCTCTTCGTTACCTGACTCGACTAAGAATTCACAACCTTTACACCTTATTCCGTTAAGGTTGTTGAATTCATAGCGGTCTGGGAAGCCGGGTGGTCAGGTAACTTTGGTCAGGTTACAGACACAACCCGTGCCAGGTTCTCATAACAAGTAACAAACAGGACGCACATAAATCGGAACAAGCACCTTTAATCTTTTAATCCCACGATACCATCTGCCATTGGTTAAAGATTTATGCGGCCACTCATCACCACGATAAGAATGTTGGTAGGGCTGAATAGGAGTTAACATATTTTAATAACCTATTTTTTAATTGTTACTTAAACGACTCATCATGTAATCAAACATGTAATCAGAACGGAACGGGTCTGTTGATGTTTTAAGTACCGATATTTGGTGCTTTCATTGTGTTTTTTTTGTAATATTTTGTTTATAATAAACTCAGCTTTATATCGCGCTTTCACCGTGAACATCCTCAAAGCGCTGTTGCTGTTGTTATTATTATATTATACTATTATTATGCGTCATTAGAAATCGTCACAATCGGTTGGCGTCATGTTAAAAGAGAAAATTTGACTATCTTTAGGATCTTGCCCAGGGACACAAATTAAGTTACCGCAGTAAGGCTCGAACTCGCGAGTTAACAATGTCGTGTTTCACGAGTCCTACATCCGTTGTACGACGCGGTGGAACGACGCCAGACGTGATAACCAAACGTTTATTCGTTCTCCATGTTTTGTGATGGCTCTTTTCGCGCAATTAATAGTAGTTATCATATTAGCTGCGCATTCTGCAAATCATGCGGCACGCAAAGCAAAGACAACCAAAACTGCCTCATTTTATTTTTTGAATTTTCGTTTAAATTAAATCTTGAGACCAACACGAAACACCTTAATTAGCTCGTCTAATTTGAAAGGACGGAACTATGGTTTACACAAAACCATTAGCTAATAAACTCAAAACGAAACACTATTTATGCTGCAATTACTTATAGAAATGAGAATGTCTAGTCCGCATTCGTAATCTTTTTATCTCTTTTTTGAAGTCAATGGTGTATGGCGCGACACCAAACACATGCGGGGGTGTCCAGGGCGATCCATGTAAAGGTATCATCTTAGTATTAAGCCATATAATCGCCTAAGCAATTCTCAAAATTATTCACGCTCATTGTTACAAAGAGGAAGCTTAAGGTTGACGTTCCAATTTTTTAATCTGTAAATGACAGATTCCCATGCATGACTATCCAAGTTTGCAAACTTGTCCGTCCATCATCATATTTAATGACAAAGTGATAGTTGAGTTTCGCTCTATGTGACTTAATTAACTAATTAAATCGACTAATTATTTTACTTTGTCCCCTTGAAGTTGCGAGTACCCTCCCGATATCTTGGTCAATTGACAGCAAAACAACACCGGATGCTTGTGGGTACAAACCTGATAAATAAAAATAACTTCTAGATTTTTGAAATATATGGAATCACACACCACTAAATAAAACTAGTGTAGCAGACGACGTTCCGTGCCGATAAACCAGTGTTGGCGTCCGGAATCTGGCCCTTGCCTAATGAGAGTCACAATATTGAGACTTGTGGTTTTTAATTAAATTTTGAAATTTAACATAATGTGCTGGGACTAGTAACAAACCATTGGGGTGGTAAAGATTTTGTCTGTTGACATTTTTTGGTAAATTTTCTTCGATTCTTGAGGGTTGGGGAAACTGTACAATTTTAAGTTTCTAGTAACACTCAACTAAGGCGTGAACATTTTGAAAACATGCAAATCTATCTTTCATGCTCTTACTTACAAAAATCAGCTTCATCATATGAATTTTTCATTTTGTTGAAGAGGGTATGGTGCTATCTTCCAAAAATCAGTCGCTTTTAAGCCGAGAAATCCGACGTTTTGGTGAGAGGTAATTTTGTACACAAGTCCTTGGGGAGTTATTTAGTGGTGTGATTCCATATATCTCTTATGCGCAAAAGGTACAACAATGACAATGACAATGGTATTATAATCATATTTCCGCATGAATTTGTGTTAATGATCAATGAACCATTTGATTATACAATAATGTTTTCAATGATTTTAGGAAAAACGACAAAAAAAATGATTTTTTTTTTCGACATTTGGACAATGCTAAACACAATTTGTTGAGCATCCTTGTTGTGACTCGTTAACTGATTACAAATAGAATAAAGAGCACAAATATAATCAACTGAAAGGCGCTTTCAAACCCAATTAGCTATGGCTTATTAGTTAAAAAACCTCCATGCAGATGACACGTTTTTACTAAGTTAAGAGCCCAGTAAATTAGCTAATAGTTTGTCAAAGAAATTTAAATATCAGGTGGTCATAGATCTATTTATAACGGCGCTATATGGTTGATGGCACTTGTTACACTGTTATTAATAAATGGTGTAATGTATAACCGACGCGTAATGTAAATTTTGCCGTGTTATGTAATAACACAAGTATGGGATTTGTGCCTTCTTGCAGATTTTCTCTCCACCCCCTTGTACTTTTTGCCAAACCACATAGTCGTCACCTACATCAAGAGAGCAACCCCTCTATTCCAACTCCCGAAATTGTCCGGAGTCGGTGGGCATAAGTTTAAACTCCTCTGCTGAGCTGCTTGTTCACCAACTCAGTCCGGCTTTGCCTGCAGCTGCTCCTGTGCCCATACTGGTCCCTATCGCCCCCTCACCACTGCCAGTTTCTTGGCGCTCTTTCCAACCTTTTCCCGACTACGTCGGTGGTTCACTTCCAACCCAACTCCAAACGAGTTGGCAATAGTTTGCCATCGAACCCAGCGGCAACCACTTCTCCCATTTCGACGCTACTTCGCATCATCAGTTGGCCACTCCAGCTTTTCGCCTTCCCCACTCCGCAGAGTTTGGTTTTATAATTTTGTGCTTGCTGGCTCCAGAAATTTATGCTCTCTCACGAAATCAAATTCACCAAACTTATAATTCGTTAGGGATGCATTATAAATTTGGTTCTCTCCGAAGACCCACGCGACAAAATGAAGGTCTTCGCACCGAGTGTCCTCGTCGAACGTCTTCATACATTGAATAAATCGATTTGCCCGTACACATACGATTAAATTGCACAAAACATGTACAGGGCTCAAAAACTAATTTTTACTATGAGTTTGATTTGGTGCTGAATGGGTCCGATGTTTCCGGCTCCGAGAGCGAGTAAATCCAACCCCACTGGTTGGGAGCGAGTAAATATCCCTTGTTTGACCAGGGATTTTTTTTGGGGGTTATGAAATTTTTGATATCTAAAAAAAAGTGGCGCAAGAATTCGATATTTCCCCCGAAGACTTCTATCAACTTTCTGCAAGAAAGATCGAATCCCTTCCCCTCCGTTCAACGAGCTGACAAAGGGTAAGGCTACATGATTGAAGATACCAAGTCGATCCAAACGAGCACAGGAGAAGCAACTATCATGGTTCTCAGAGGAGGCGAAGAAGTTTGGACTACGTCGGTTCTGGCGAGGATTTGGCAGGGGCAAAGCACCCCTCCTAGTCAGGTCCAAGGGTAAGCGTAAGAGCCAGAGGACAGGAAATTTTTACTACGATTTTGATTTTGTTTAAAAAAAAAAAACTCTTTAGTGTAAAAAAAATCCTAGCTGGATATCCAGCTAGATTTTTTTTTATTTAATCACCACAAAATTAAGCTCTAATTTTTTCTGGGGTTTCGCTTATTGCCTTGTAGGAAAGGTTTTGGGCTTTCCGAGAGCATGTCCTCCAAGGCTTGTTTTTTCCATCTCAATCCCAGCTTGCTCACCTTCAGAAGACCTAATCCTCGCTCCTACTCGGCTGTCAAGTCAATCATATCAGCCCTGGTCCTTGCTTGATTCCAGCCTTTGGCTTCTGTAATGTTCTAACTCTCCCCTAAAATGGTGATAAATTCTTCGTTAACTAACAGTCCCATCCTGCAGCGCATTGGACATAGAAATCTTTCTCACGGTATCGAACTGATTCACCGGTTCTTTTGATACTCTCATGTTTTTCTACCTTCTTCATCGTCACTTTTCCGAGAGCCACGCTGGCTGCACTTACCAATCCTCCAACAATTGAAATTCCTCGCAAGAGTAATTGATACGCAGCACACCAACCCCCACTGCAAAGTGTCCACTGCGGTCCAGTTCCTGTACCGACTGAAACTAGCCCAGAGACTTGCGAGAGTAGAACACATTCCATGCGGTCTTGTATTTGCTCCTTAGCTTATCCATCTCGTGATCTACTTCACCTCAAAAACATTCTCTGATTTCATTCGGAGATTTGTTTGCGTCGACACTTGCTCTAAAAAAAAAAAAAAAAAAAAAAAAAAAAAAAAAAAAAAAAAAAAAAAAAAAAGAAAATGATTTTTAAAATCTCTCGTTTCACCATCCAGATCATGATTAATTTTCGGCGCCGCTAGGTTTGCTTAGCTTCAGCCTTCATCACATCATCTTTTATTTATTAGATTAAGCACTTCATCGTCCGGTAATCTTCAACGTGATAATGCTACACGTTTTGGACGATTTCCGATTTGCTGAGATGTTCTGTCATAGAAGCTCAAAAGCCTAGTGGTTTCGATTCCCATCATGATTCTGTTAAGATTCCCTAGTTTAGGTTTTCAAATGCATTGGTTCTCATCTAACCAACATTCACCCAGAAGCAAGACTTTATTTTTGTTGTACTCGATCGCGATGTGATTGAGTTTGGTGGTATCCAGGAAGATAGTTTCGGTTTCAACATCATATTACCCCTCATGATGGAAATTGAGTATGTAAGGGAACCATCTCCATCTGCCAGTCGATCTAAGGTAGAACGGTACCCTTTGCTTTGAATGCATGAATTCCATATTGATCTGGTTATTCGGTATTGTAAGTGAATTTCCATTTTTCAGAAAATAATAGAACCATGGTTTGGGTATTCCAGATTAAATGCTGTTATAATCATCGTTTTTTTGTCTCATAGTTCCATCATCCTAGACGCTTCACATCCTCCTCAGGGGATTGTTTTTCCTAGGATTGGTCTTGTACCATTTACACATTTGTCTCGAAGATTATTTTGAATCTGCACTTGGATTCCATTTGCCAGATTAATGTTCTTTCTAGAGCTCTAGCGGAAACGTAGGCTTTGTCCATCTTCTTCGGGGACAAACAATATATCGCCCGAGATCGTAATGTTTTACGTCGGTTCATGTTGCACGAGCGCGTCCACGTAACCTGTTGTTTACAAGATCTTCATTATCGAGTGGAGGACATTTCACATTGTGAAGTCCCACATTCAAATCCCCAGTCATTTCTCCATCCAGCTTTGTCCAACTGGCGATTTAGGTGAGAGACGAATTTGAAACAAGAAACAACAGCTAGCCGTTGCCTCTGCTCTGTTCTTTTCGTCGTATCAGCCAGTTCACTAGGTTTTTGTTTCCCATATTGATTGAATCGGAGATTCGACGTCATGCGGCCTCCAGATTTAGATAGACCATTAGCCTTTAATGCATATTGGTTTAGGTCTACTTCCCCACGCTGGATTTTGGCTCGCTCTCGATAGACCGTAGATTGACCTTCTCTTTTATTTTATTTCTGAGTAACGTCGAATGCATGTTGTGATTATCCAGTTTATGACCGGCACCATTGTTCCACTGAATTTGAAATACAAATCGATTTCCGAAATATCCGGGTTAAGTATCATCCAACTCGGTTTTTCGTATCGAATCGTTTAACACTCCCCAAATTTAACATCGCGCATATCGGAATGTTTTTCAACAAGCTGCCGTACCCCTTTGATTTATCACGATATTCGCGCGATTGTCATTGGTGCCTATTTGTTTCAGGGAGACCAAAATTCTCTTGGGGGTAATTCCACAATCCTATCGCCTGTGTAAGTTCCAGAGTCCAACTCAATCTTCATCATCCAAACCCTCATATAATCTGAATAGGCCGGCAAACCCAAACTTGAAGATTTTCCGGAATCGTCATTCGATCAAACCGGTTTTTCACAAGAATTGAGTTCGAGGTAAGCTCCTGTGGATCAGCGCAGTTAGTTTTTGAGCTAGACTTTGAAAAGTGTAATTTTCCAGCGAAAGTAGCTTCGGTTTCGGTGGAATGTGCATTCTGCTCCGTATTCTTACGATCAATCTGGTAATAAGGTTGTACCATCCATCCTAAACCCAACGTGTATCTCCTTCAGCGCTATTTTTTCTTTCCTTCCAGATTTTTCATCGAAGTTTGTACGTTTGCCCCTGCAGCGTTAAATTATGTTTCAGACGTTTCATCCATCTTTGTATTGTTAGCAGCGTCCAAACCCAATTCCCGCATTCTAATCCTCCGGGCACCCCCTCCGGTTTGCCCCGGAGGAAAGTTGGCTCAGCATCGTTTTGTGTTGTTTTTTTTGAACCGACTCATCCATTCCTCCCCCAACCCCGGAGGTTTTCCAGGAAATTCACGTGAATGGAAAAAGGATTTCGTAATCCGTTTTCCAAACTAAATGGATTAAATTACAAGCTTCCCAATTCCAGACGGCGGACATTGACGAAATGGTTCAAAATGGCTTGTCCAACCGATGAAGTTTTGCAGAACCAACTCATTTTGTCGTTTGGGCAGCGAACCTGCGGGATGTGGTAATCCGTCAAAGAAAGAGCTTCAACACGATAACCCAATGATCAGGATCGTCTTCAGATTTCACGCTTATACTATCAAATCAGACGAACTTTTTGAGTGAGATGAACTGGTCCTATTCCCTCCGAGCGGTGGTTCAATCTTAAATAAATGCAATCGATATGGACGCCTTTGAGAAGGATATTCAAGGGCGAGATTCCGGTATTAGACACAATGAAAATTTTCGTTTTCGGCAGAAATTCGATTCTCTGAATGGCTTTGGATCCGCTAGATTTTTGCCCCAAACCCCCCATCAAAGGGTTTGTGTCCTAAAGACCAGCGAGGCTATATTTTGAAGGGCAATCTCCCAGTGGTGTACATTCCATACAGCGGAAAATTTGGTAGTGGACCCAGGCCATACATACAATAGAATACGTAGAACAGAATTTCAGACGAGATCCTTGTTACGGTGATGTATCTCCGGATGGCACCATTTATTTCATTAAGGATCCTCGTTTGGATTCATCCTACTGATTCACTAGGGCTGGTGTGAAGAGGATCATGATCCCAATTAGGAATTATGCGTGGGCTATCCTAGGAGAACAAGCTCAATTTAGGTCAAGCATAATAGGTAAAGGTAATTAAGCTTTCGATGCTCAAAACAGTTTTCTTTAGCCATGTAGAGGATGCCAGTCAATCAGAGCAGTCGATATTCCCAGCTCGATAGAGAGGTATCAGTCTACCCTGCAGTACTCTAAAGCAAGCTGGATTTTGTCGTGGGGGACAAGGTTTTATACCTAATACCAAGCAACATGGACCTTCATGTGGGCGGTTTTAATGGGTACAACAACCGTATCCAAATCGCGACTACTGAAATGCAACTTGGTCTTAACGAAGGAAATACGAAGTTCCTGTCAAATCAAGTTATCCAATACTTTGCCGAAATACCTCACCAATTGAGTTTTCAAAACCTCTGTTGAGTATGAGACTGAGCCGCCGCTATAGCGGCTGAGGATGAAGACTTTTCTCACATATGAGAAAAAATTGAGTTAACGTTTGGAGGAGTCTAGGAAATCAGTGTAATTTTTGATGATATAAATAAAAATAATGGGCAGCCCTCTGTGTTGATATTGGCTCAGCCTTGAGACCAATGCTCTGAGCTTCACGGGAGCAAATTTCCTATTCAGTCAAATGGCCTCGTCGGCTTAACGTGAGAGACACGACCGAGCCATCGAGAAATTGCAAAACGATAGGGATCAGTGGACGAAGCTAGACTGGAGAGAATAGATTATATTACCGATAAGCTGAAACGGAGGGTCATGGCCGAACAAACCTTCAAAGATGTTGACTCGGCTATCAGACAGTATTACAATCTGACCGGGATCAAACTAGACAATTTTCCTCGAGCCTCAGGGTTACGTTCCACGATAGTTTAGATTAGGATCAAAAGGAGAGTTGGCTTTTGTCGCTTGTTGGAATCACAAAGCGACAGTACTTTTGGTTTGTGTACTTTGTCTCGTTTTAGAGCAAAAAAAAAAATCTAACTGAAAATCAGTTAGATTTTTTTAACCCAATCCCAGGTGATTTGTTTCACTTTCCTTGCTGGCTGATATCCCTCGGGAATTAATCCCTGAAGTGACCAACCAATCTCGATCATTCGTGCTGAGAACCGCTCCGAACAATTTTCCAACATCTTAGAGATCCAATTTCCCAAATTGGAGTTGCATTTTGAGAAGTTTTTTCATAATCATGTGTTCCAACGATGAGTCCGCCAAGAACGCGGAGTGAAAGCTCCGTTGACGATCATATTCGCATTTGATCGCCCATTTTCTCCCCTTTTTTTTTTAATAGAAAAACCTGAATCAAGATCGATGTAAACGCTTACATTATCAGCGACAACCAAACTCCATTGTTAGCAAATGTTTTTGAGTAGTTTCTTCTTTCATTTACCTTTTTCCGCACGTTTTCAATTTCACTTCGATTTCGATTCTGTCTCTACCTCCAAAAGTCGCTCTTTCCCGTCTTTCAGCTCAAGGACCTTCTTGTCCTAACTCCTAGTCCTTTTTCCTTTCCGATTTCTCGCATCCATTTTTATTGATTACTCGTAAAAAAAAAATGTTTCTGGCTTACTCGCTAGGATTTTTTTTTTGTTATCCATATTGACAAGTCCATACGAATATATCCACACCCACTATAACAACCAAGGTTTTCTGCGAGAATCCGACAGCCGCTCCAAAATTCTCAGAATTTCTCTTTGTGCCTTTAAGATTCCTCTTTATTTCACATCTATCTCATCGTCGATTTCGGGCGTTTCTTCTTCTTCCTCGGTGAAGCTCTTCGAGCCGCTTTTCCCTAACTCAAGACCTTGATCGTTTGTTCTAAACGGCTGAAGGGTACTTCTGGGATTTGAAAATGTGTTTGATCTGACATGAGTCTTCCATCGGCATTTCAATCTTCAACGGTTTCATGCGTTCTGCATATTTCTTCGTCATCTTGAGACGCATCCTCGCAGGTGTAGATGTTGTAGCATCCCGGCAGTAGTACGTTTGTGTCACGTTTTTTTTTTTGAATTTTGACCGCAGACATCTACTCATACTTTGAATACACAGTAATGCTGTAACGTTCCGCAGCATTCGCAGGAGCTGCGAACCGGTAACAAAAGAAGATAATTTGATGCTCTCGGTTTCGTTATAGCTAGTTCTGATGGAAATACTTCCACCAATAATCGAGACCCCGCCATTGACTGCCTGGATGGATTGTTCCTCTCGAATTTGTCAATGTCCTTGAGCGGCGTTGGAAATGTGATACCATCCCTTGAGCTCTTTGGAGTTTTCACGCAGTTTTTCTCTATGCGCTGTGGGTTTCTATCGGCTGGATATACCGCTCTAGGAAGGGACAATTTGAAAGACTCATCATTCATTTTTGTATTAATGATTCGCTTTCTTCTCTCTGGGCTCTATCCGGGAGTGGAATATACGAGGGAAAAACACCCAAGGTATATATGCCACCATGTTGAATTTCCAAAGACACGATCGACTCGAACACCATCCACGCCTGATTCTGGAATTTTGCTATCCTTTCCGGATTGTGCGGTTTTCCATGTCAAGGATGCTCTCAAGATCGGTGGCTGCCAGAATCACACTTGGATCTTTACTGTACCTGAATCAAATGGACGTTCTATCATCACATCTTGACCTGTTTGGGTGGTCGTCAACTTGTTTTCATCTGGAACATAGACGGAATTTTACTTTCGTCTGTCGATTGCTCCCCAGGAGGCTAATCAACATGTTTTTCACAGTCGCCAAAACCAAAAATCCTTTCGGGATCATATCTAGGTCTTCCATCTCATCAAGTTACAGGGTGGTGGCAAAATCATTGAGAGATGAAGATTCTTTTCGGATTTTGAACCACCACACCCCAAAGGATGTCTAGGTTTCTCGAGGAGATTCCTTCAACATTGAAAAAAGCGGTTCATCAAGTGGATCAGGAGTTATAAGAAAATTTTCCCTCAAATATTTTTAGCTCCACTTTTTTCATCTTTTTTGGAGGTATCCTCGAAGACCTCCATTTCTTTGCTATCAATTTATCTCTCTCACGGTGTTGGAGTGAGATCCATACTCTGGACTATCCTTTCAAGATGTGAGTTGATCTCGGATCCCCTTCTTTCTTCGTTTACGTTGAAAAAGCTGGACGTATGAGAATTCTAGAAGTTCAAACTTTTTAATGGCGTGAGTAACCACGTTATCCATGCTCCTTGGGCATAATTTTTTAGCACTTGGTCGAGGGAAGAGTATTGAGCACCACTGCTCTTCTTCTTCGGACCTGGTACACATGGATTATTTCGACCGTGGCATAAATCCTTTTTTTAATATGTGAAAAAATTAATTTTTTTGTTGTTATTTTTTTAAGCCAAAAAAAAAAATTAATTTTGAGATTTTTTCTTAAAATAGTACTTTCGGCAAGCTTTTTTCGAGACTCTTTTGTCCTCTCATCTATCTTTGCTATACTTTTTTTCTTGGTAAAATACGGAACTCCAAAAGTGTCTAGAAAGCTAGCTCCACCTTTCATTTTGGAATGTAGTTAGGACAGCAAAAAATTTGTTTGGATTATTTTTTGAGAAAGTCTAATCACTGGTCCCTGTAGAAAAAACAAACAAATGATCCTTTTGCAATCTGGACTCGATAGTGATTCTTTTTTAACGTTGTGATAAATTTTGAATGCCTCCATTTTTTATTATGTCACTTTCAAAAAAAATATCATATTCACAAATTTTTATCGTGAATTAAGTTTTTTTGTTGCTTCGCTTTAGTGTACAGTTCCAGAGCTTCGGCCATTTCTCTTAGCTTCCATCCTTATCCTTCTCTCGGCTGAATCGAGAAGATACGCGGCCATAAATCCAAGAAATGACACGATTCATCTCAGTTTTATTTGTAAAAATAAGGACAGTAAACTCACCGAGATTTTCTACTCACCACGGGGTTTCTGGAAAGGACTTTCGCTATTGCCACGCTAGCGAAGGAAAAGCCCAGGTGAGTAAAGATAAAGCTTAGACATTTTTTGAAGAAGCAAAAGCTTTGTAGGCAGATTATCTGCAGATCCGATGTACATCCCTCGGGGCAGCAAAAATGATTGGAGTTATTCCCAATGAAGTTATCAGGCAGATTTAAGATTTATATTTCTCCTCATGATGATCTGGGAAGGGGACGCCCAGCTCTATAAATATGCTCTGAGGTGGTTGATGTGTGGCTAGCAGGTTCCAAAGAAGCGAACCTATTGGAGCACAAAAAGTTCCGATTCTGTGAAGTTGCAAAAACTTTCGAAAAAAATTATTTACGCTCGAAAGGACTGCACGTGGCCAAATTTGCTTCAAGTTGATTTAGGTCGAGAATTCATGGGTGAAGTCTCAAAATTGATGAAAAAAAACATAGTGAGACAGTCATAGAGGGAGGCTGAGTCAAGTGTGGTCAACATCGAGCACAGGCCAATTGTTGAAAGATTCAACAGAACACTAGCGGAAAGGCTGTTTGGTTATCAGGCTGCGCAAGAAATTTTGTTGGAAGCCAGAGGTGAAAGAATGTGAGAGCTAGAGAGTGGGTACAGAGACCGCCAGACGTGGATCGCAGCTGTGATGAGAAAACTCGACTGATTGGGAGAAAACACCCAGCGAGGCAATCAAGGAAAAAGAAAATCGAAGCCAAGAGTTCAGTTCAAAAATTAAGGATTGGAGATTCAAAATTCCAACCAATGAAAATTGAAGGGTACTTGTATGAACCCGGAGAATCTGAGGAAGATTCAAGAAGGCGAGCAAAAGACCCAATTTGGGTCTCTGGAAAAACATACACAATCACGGTGTTGTGAGGAAGAGTGGAGATCCAATTTTGTACTACCTAACGGTGGTGCTGCTCCAAACGACCTTCACTAGGCCAGGAATTTTGGTTAGTTCCTGAGGGGGGACAGTCAACTTCCAAAAAATTTGAAGTTAAACGAGATGCAACACCCAAAAAAAAATCTATCAAAATGAGTTTGATAGGATTTGTTTATTGCTTTTTCAAATCGGTACCCTCAGGACCAGTTGTTTTTGAACCAGTGTAGTTTATAACCAATTTTTTTTTTTCTCACGATTGCAAAAAATCGCACAAATAGGAACATCCAGTTCTTTTGCGGCACAGCATTCATGCTAGGAAAGGTTCTTCTCTTTCGCCAGTGTCATTGCAAATCGAAATGACTGGAATTGGTGGACGTATTAAATTCTTTACTCTATTGCCAACAGGGGCTTTTTTGACAATTACCCGCAGGCGTGATCAATTGAAGATTATCTATGTGATTGTGGTACTTATCACCATCTATATGATCGACTTGAAGCTTTACTGGAATTTTACCTTTGAAACACACTCATACACAAAACGATGAAGAGGTAAACATTATGGTTTCACACGATTCAACAAAGACATACTTGAAAATATCCTCTAACTTGGAGCGAGGCTTCAAAACTCTTCAATGGTTTTCAAATTCATAACATCAATCCTCTTTCGCACCATTATTTCGATAAACAGGGTGTTGTGCTATGCAACCCGGTCATGTTTTTTTACTTATTTTTTTTTTACATAGGTTGAAAAAATAATTTTCCGGCCTATGGCTCGTGTAACGATCAGGGCTTCAGCCAACATTTAACCATCCATTCTTATCCTTTCTTCGGGCGAATCCGAAAAAATTAGAAGAAACCGTAAAATCAAATGAGACAATCATTTTTTCTCAGACTTTGTTATTGCGACCAAAAAAAAAAATTTCCCCCAAGGGGAATTTTTTTTTTGGTAGGGAAAACAATTTCACGCGGGATATACGTTCAAACTCAAAGGGCTTCTTTTGGACCTTTGAATTCAACCACAAATATCTCTTCACCCAATTTTTTTCCCTCAATCATACCTAATACAAGGCAGATCGATGAGATTAGGGGAATACTTTTCATCCGATATCTACCATCTGTGTATCCTTACAACAATTTTCTCTCCGATGATATCAGATCTAATCTTGAATCCCCTGGAAAATTCAAATGTATTCTGCTTTCTAAAGATTTTTACAATGTTATTCATAAAATTTGAAACGAAATTCTCGAAATCATGTTGAAAACCTTCAGTGAAATTAAAACACCTTCCCTCTTTCAGTGATTCAAAGGACTCAAAGCCCTCTTTTTCGAGTAAGTAGCGTTACAAACTCCATTTTGGAATTTTTTCATATCTATTTTCTCAAGGACAAAAAAAATCCCCCATAAGGGAATTTCTTTTTTTTTTTTTTTGCAAAAAAAATATTCCCTGGGTTAAACCAGGGATATACTTGCTCCCAACCCCTATGGGGTTGGATTTACTCGCTCTCGGAGCCGGAGACATCGGACTCATTCAGCACCAAATCAAAATCATAGTAAATTAGTTTTTGAGCACGTACATTTTTCGTGCCATTTAGATCGTATGTATACGGGCAAATCTGATTTCTTCACGGTTTGAAGACGCTCGCGAGGACACTCGGTGCGACAAGACTTTCATTTTGTCCGTGGGTCTTCGGGAGACCAAATTTTTATAATGCATCCCTCACCGAATTTAGTTTCGGTGCATTTGAATTCGTGAGAGCATAAATTTCTCCCAACCCCTAGAACATAAAATTTTGAACCTGTTCTGACTCTGCACAGCGAGTAGTTTCGAATTTCTAGCTGTTGGGAGTACATGCCATGGTTTTTTCGGATTTTCTGGAAGCAGCAAAAATTATAAACCAACTCCTACGGAGTTGGGAAGGCGACAAGCTGGAAGTGACAAATGATGCGACCACCGTACAGTCGAAATGGGAAGTGGTGGTTTGCCCTCTGGGCTTCGATGGCCAACTCTTGCCAACGCCTTGGAGTTGGGTGGAAAGTGAAACCAACCGAAGTAGTCGGGAAGTTGGAAAGAGGCAGCCAACTGGGTGGTGAGGAGGCGAGGCGATAGGACCCAGTATGGGCATAGCCGGAGAGCGCAAGCAGCCTGATGGATGAGTGAACCAAACAGCTCCGCAGAGGAGTTAAATATGCCAACCGACTCCGGCAACTTTTCGGGAGTTGGGAAGTAAATGGGTTGCTTCTTGATTGTGTGTGACTGACTATGTGGTTTGGCAAAAAGTACCAGGGTGGAAGAGAAATCTTCCAGAATTTTACCCAAATCCCACTACTAAACATTTATGCTATAAAAATTTACACGTTATGTATAAAAATGAAGGCGTATGTAGTACAAAAAAACCTTTCGTGTTAATGTAATAGAAACAATCAACGTGTAATGTAATAAAAAATACGTGTAATGTAATAAAAATTAACTGGTGTTATCTATGAACATCATCTACTTTCCAATTTCACGTTATTTTCAAGCAGATTCCTTTTCACCCACCGGCGTATCCGGGGGTGTACTCATGTTGTCGCGCGCACACCGTGACCTTTACGGAACATCTCTAATCCCACTGATCTCTATACACTGGATAGAGCAATCTTCCAACGATTGAATAGACGAGCCGGTGAATATACCGGATGTTGCGCAGTCGCCCTTTTGCTCTACCCAAAACATTCACTCAAGTTTGCACGGGTTTCATTGGATGATTACATGTATGCCTATAAAGTACTTTTCTGGCATTCTGAAAAAAATACACATTTCAATGTGGATGTGTAGTTGTCCGGTTTTGCCTGAAATTAACTGTGAGTAGAAGTCCGAATGTATCTAGGCAATTTTTGCGACCTATTAGTGAATGGTACACGTCGTACCCTATACACATAAATACTGTACGCACTTGCATTGCCACTGTACTAGACTATATGTGCTCTAAATGCTATACCTCCATGGGAATACCAGTATTGAGCACTCTCCTTCTTTCACTTTAAATTAGATAAGTTTAATTCATTAGACTTTCGCTGGATACATGTAGAAATGGATCTCAATTAGGCCTAAGGATGCTTGTGCTTTTTACATTTTATTAAACCAGTCACTATAGACTAGCTTTAATCCTCAGGTGTCAAGAAACCAAAATTTCAGTTCCTTCCAATTTTTAATTCCAGTTGATTTAAACAATGATTTTTTGTGGCAAGTATACTGAACCCCATGACTGGAGTGCATATCTTTCTTCAAAGCCAGATTTTAAAATAAAAAAGATGGGGGGGGGGGGATTCAGGGGTTCGTTGAGTACCCGTGCTCATTCCAGGTGTTCTGAAATTGACCCCTCACTGTACAAATATGCCGTAAATTTACGAACTTTCTGGCAGCAGTATTTTCCAGTCATTTTTAGGGTACATTAGCAGAAATTTCTGTTCATTAACGGATTTTGACAGTAATTTTTACAGAAATTTGTCTCATATTACGGAAAAAAAAATGTGTATTTTACAGAATTTTTCCGTAATTTAAAATTACGGACCACCAAACAAGTCCAGAAATATTGCTGCCAAAATTTGTGAAATATTTTCCGTAAATTAAAAATTTTTTATGTTTTTTGTTTTTTATTTTATTGTTTTCTAAAACAGAAAATTTACGGAAAATCTGTTTCTAATTTACGGAAATTTTAACAGTGCTGAAAGGTACACCAAACCAATTTTCAGTGAAAAAGTACACCTCTAACGAGTCTTATGGAGCCATTTTTGTAAAATTATACTTAGTCAGTTTTCAGGTTTTTTAAAAATAAGGGACCATTTTGCAGTAAAATTATATACCCCTTGTGGGACCTGTTCTCAAATACGTGCCTAAAATACCTTTAAATATCCCATATACAAAAAAATACACACTCGGGGGTTTTTTTGCTGATATGTTGAGTTTACATTTTCCTATTTTTTAGCATTAAAACAGTCACAATCACAACTGAAGTTGATACCCCTAGAACTTCATTATTGTGATTGTATACCCCCTAAAGGTTGTCCCGCATTTGTATCTTACCGTCGCTCTTTTTTTGAACGATCATTGGGTCCCCGACCAAAATTTCAAGACCCCAGAATTTTATTCCACTTTTTTAAAGGAACTGCATGCGGAAAAAAGAAATCGAGGTGGGGGGGGGTTAGTAAAGCGGAAAAAAATCTTGAAGGCGGATTAATAATATCTAATATTATCTGTGCTGCTAGTAGTCACAGCACTTAGGCCTTCTCCATGAATTAATTGTCTGTAGCTGAAACCTAAATATGGCATTTTAAAGACTTTTTAAAGGAAATGTCAGATTTTTGTCATCTCAGTTTGACTTACATTCCTAAAATATTTTATGTACATACATCACGATTCCCGAAAAAATATACATTTGATGTAAATTAACAAATAAGGCATTTTAATTTTTTGCTTTTTTGAACCTACGAAGACAACGGGCGATTTTTTGCCACGGCCTTCATTGATCAAACCCGTCATTTTGCTCGCCTCGTGACGTCAGTGATGACGCAAAACATCGTGTTGACTCTAAATGTTATTGGCTGACACTGTACATTAGGAGTATAAGTACTAATACAATGAGAAAAATAAGTTACAGAATGACATATTGTTTCATTTAGTTGTGTTTTAATATTATAAATGGCAACACTGCGATATGATGGTCACAAAGACGTAAATTATGGCATGGTCATCACTGTGACGTCACCCCATTTGCCGGCGATGTGGATTGTCGGAATCGTTTTCTAGTAGCTATGGGCGGAAAATTAAAAGGGCAAAATACTCAACAAATGTGGACAATTTTCACTTTATTTTGATTTATATGTATCTACGTTACTTAAGCTTGTGCCCTCAACCAAATTTCCAAATATTCAGAATCATGACATATTTCCTTTAAAATATTTTGAATCTATTTGTTCGAACATACCCACCCTACTCGAATGATCAAAAACCAATAATTTGACAAACCTTGAATGTGCGCAATTAATAGCCTAATTCTGTCCCTTTTCCATAGTTTCAATATTCAGATGTACGTGCACGATCGGGGTTCTTGGGTAGAGCAAAAGGGCCGCCGGGCAATTCCGTTTTCCTCACGTTCGAGCGGCAGATAGGCCTATCCAGTGTAAGAGATCAGGTGCTCTAATAGACAATTTATTGAGCACCCCGGTGGTTGCGGCGAAAGATGGTAAAGATAAAACAATAGTAGTTTTTTGGTACCGTGACTCAGGGACGTCTCTCTGTAGTAATTTTTATACGGATTTTTTGTCAATAACTTGTAAATTTACAATTAATCGTTGGAGGACATATTTTATTATTTCTAAGCTATTTGTGGATTATATTGAAGCAAATATTTGCAATTAATCGGTTGGAATCGTATTTTATTATTTTTAAGCATATTGGGATTATATTGAAAGCAAACGACTGTTCAGATTTTCTTATTCGGTTACAGGAAGACACAGCTGGGAAAACAAAGGCAATCAAAGGTATCTTTACACTAAAAGTTATGTACAGCAAAACGGTTTCGCACAGTTATGACAGAAAATGACCGTATGACACAAAACAACATAGAATGCGCTATTATTTTATATGCTCGTACATCGTTGGTGCATTGTGGGATAGGAAATTTCGGTAAAAAATAATTTCAGGTAGAAAAACCCAGAATCGTATTGATGCAAAATCAATGGCGGATCCATGATTTGAAAAATGTCAAAAGTCCCGGGGGGCTGAAAGGCTGCTAACTGGTCCAAAATAGCTCAAAAATGGGCCAGATTTGCAACGAATTTGCAGAATACCGGGGGCGCGCGCCCCCCATGCGCCCCCCCTGGATCCGCGCCGAAATGAGGCATTGTCATTCATTCCGCCAGTGCTATGCACAAACGTCATACCGCGCATGGCGGACTGTTGTAAACCTCATTTGCATCTTGGAGACTTCTATATGAAACGTCTACCGGAAAAAGTGGTTAGAAAGGCGCACCACAAACCAAATCATCCTCATGAAATATTGCGTTAAAATGGCTTAATAAACCGTGGTAACGTTCTGTTGGTGGGGGGGTGGGGTTGAAGGGGGCGTCGTTTTGGACCGAAGCGAAAGGGAATTTTCAGAGAGTTATAGTCTCCATACATTGTCAATACGCAGAAGCCACAATTCCCGCGGCAAAAATACGCCAGGATTCCCACCAGACATACCAAGATAACTGTGGCGAAAGAAACGGCAAAGAAACACATACGTATGCATCAAAGGCACTTGTGCCCCGTATTTAGTCGCCTAAACTAATGGAAAAATATTTTGGTGGACAGTAATTTTAATTTCATCAGCTCCGACGTAAGTCGTACGAATCGGAAGATAAAGCGAGTATATTACGAGAGCCCCTAACAATAACATTAGCGTGCACGGTCGTTTTTACAGGAAATACCAAAATCTTTGAGGGTTACCAAATACTACTACTTTTTGATATCGAATAGAGTAATATACAAAAACTACCCAAAGATCGATATCGAAAAATAGTAACATTTAAAATTCTATTCTACTAATTTTCGATATCGAAAATTACTAGTATTTGAAATTCCCTTATCTCGACGCAGCCGGTAGCATGGCATCCGATATGCTTTAAAATGCATGTAAAGACCCCCAAAAAGGTAACGCCGCATGTCTAAATGCCCCCATAAGTTAGAAACCATGGTCTATTAGCACAAAAACATAAAATGATATCAATAGTTCTCTTTGTTCTGCAAATTTTTGACATCTTTCGTTTCGTGCTCCTTGTGATCATATCGCCAACACAATGTAACATTTTACGAAAATGTGTCACATTTTGTCAAAGTTGTGCAACTGAAGACATTGTTACAGCAGGGTTACAATCCACAACCATGAATAGTGACACACACTTCACGGGAAGAATGCGGTCTTTCACCTGACTGGCAATCAAGATGATTACCTTTTGCTGCAACTTTTAAGAAGGGAGAGATTTTCAGCAGACTTTGTACGGGAATAAGTGGAAGGCCATGAAGAAAAGGGAAGGGAATAGAGAGAAGAAAAAAAGGCAGGGCAGAAAAAACTGCATAATTCTGCAGTTTATTCCGTAAAGTCTGCCGAATTCAGGGTGGGTCACTAGTGACCCAGGGTCGCTCATTGTCATAACCCAGATTTTCTTCTTATAATGGGATTGTTTGGCAATATTGATCGCAATGGGGCATGAAGGGATAAAATTTATACGGAAGAAAACCAACTCTTGAATATAATTTTATTTTTCATCAAAGACCAATGGTTTGTAACCTATGTGGGTATTTAGAATGCTGTGGGGGGGGGGGGGGGGGGGGGGGGGGGGGGGGGGGGGTCGTTACTTTTTTGGGTCTTTTTTTTTTTAACGGTATTGAATATAGTATTGAATATAGTATTAGCA
This sequence comes from Ophioderma brevispina, assembly GCA_023653785.1. Lineage (NCBI taxonomy): Eukaryota > Metazoa > Echinodermata > Ophiuroidea > Amphilepidida > Ophiodermatidae > Ophioderma > Ophioderma brevispina. The sequence goes on from JAMKCH010065561.1 coordinate 117,650, forward strand.
CATTGCGGTGCGCGCATGACATCATGCTAACGCTGCCCAAGGAATTATATTGCGTATGTCCGTCTACCCGTTTATTGGTCTGGAGATACTGGCCTCGCATCGCCTTTGTACTTGGTGGGTATCTCCCGCTAGGTCTAAGAGAGTTTTTTGGGGGGGGGGCGGTTATTTATTAAAGAACAATGGGTTGGCCCCCTTCGTACTGGATGGGGAAAGAATGTAAGAAATCAAGTCTTCTTTTTGGCCTTGCATGGTTTTTCATACCAATTAGGTGTCTTTGACTTAATCTACCTTAACTCTTCAAAATCATTAGGGTTTATAAGGGGTTGCTGTCTTGAGTACCATCGGGAGAATTTTCTGGTACTTTTAACTGCATTTGTTTTTTATTTAATTTAGCGAATTGCTTTTAATTCTGTAATTTAAACAGAACTGCATCAAAGGTAGCACATTTTAAAAACTTGTTTTAATATAGGCGACATCATCTTTTATTGTCTGTACTATAAATAATCATACAATGAAACACCTATTTTGTACGATTTTTAGGTATAGTGTTGAATAAAATCTAAAATAATGGAATAAAATCTTAAAAGTGTATTTTTTAAACAAAATGATAACAGTAGACAATTATCGGGGGATAAATACCACCATTCAATCTGTCTGAAAAATACATAGATAAAAAAATTCTCTTTCATGGGACAGATAAAAATCGACATTAAATCTGTCTGAAAATGAAATCTATTTCTACGATTTGCAGTTTTCTTTTCGGGCTACCTACTCGGAAGCAAACATTACTTTTTTCCCTTATGCAACAATGGTGTACAATACACAGAACCACCGCAGGACCGTATTATAGCTATCCCATCAGTACGGTCGACACTCTCTTGCGACAAGTTGAATCGCAAAAGCAATTTTGTTTAGTTTGGTTACAATCCTGAATACTATTAGTTATCCCCTGTTTGTTCACGCAATACGGAAAAATATCTATGGTTTGTTTCCAATATCACATGAGGCGATAGCCGAATGTGATTGGACAAACCATAGATATTTTTCCGTATTGCGTGAGAACAAACAGGGGTAACGAATTTATCATTTAGTAGACATTTGAAGTGGTAAGCCTATAAAGTTGATTAAATTTTATTTAAATCTGGATTAGCACAGCTACACTACAATCTAAGTACAGAATCCAGAAAGCTCAGACTGTGAGTAGGCCACCCTAGTCTAGGCCTGTTTCTACTGAGGCCTAGGCGAGATTCCCAGTTTCAGGAGCAAAGTATTGCCTCGGAGGAAAGCCTCCGACGGAACATGTCGCACCCAAAAATATCTAGCCGGCAAGCAATATTCACATTTTAGTAAACAAACCTCACACGGAACATTTGTAAGCCACACGGGAGAAATCTTTTATAGCCAATTAGCCAATTAGCAGTAATGATCGATCAATATCGTCTTATTGTCTGGGATCACTCTTTGCCCTGGGGGCCGTATGTGGTCGCCGCTACATTAATCTCATTTGTAAATAGTTTATTTATTCATTGTCCCACTTTAAATTTATGAGCCATCGATAATTGGGTTCGTCTGGAGACTGGCAATAGGGCATTGAGTAACAATTACAGGATTACATTGCATGTGAGGTTAACTCGCACGGATCAATTTTATAAGCCGTGCGCAAGTTAATCGTTCTCTCCGACGCAATATCTTCCTCGTAAAACTGGGAATCCCGCCCTACAACGTACAAATCAACAAGTTGGACTAACTGCACAGTAACACAAACTCAGTCATCATTGTCCTGATACATAAAATTTTTCCCCAATTCCCAACAAGATAGTCCTAGACCAAGATGTCATGGCCACAGTGATTCAGTAGTAAGTCTTGCCTATGCAGTGCACAGAGTCAGTGACAGTGAGAGTTGAATTCTGCAGGGTAGCATGGCATGGCACTGTAGCTAAGGAAAACACACTAACTTACCTCTTTGAAAGACATCACAAAGGTCACTAGTCCTCCAAAACACACCGGGGAACTTTAAAATGTTTTGTACATAAAGAATGTAGGGAAAATGTATGAAGTAGAAATATTTGTTTGGGATTGCAGCAGCAGTCACACCATTGTGTTGAACCAAAAAGGCCATCTTGGATTGTGCACTTCAGATGGTGCTGGACAGTCTCTTCCACAGATTCACAAGATCATTACATCTATAGATTTGAATGCATGTAAAGTAGGGGGACTTGATACTTAGTGTAAGCATTACGTAATACGGGCTCATATCCAGTGAGTAATGAAAAATTACTCTGGTAATACGGGAAAATATTAATTGGGACATTAACCAATCAGCATTCACCATTCATGTCTACTAAATGATAAAATACAAGGTTTGATAACCGGGGCTGCACTCTAATTTTTGCAACGGATAACGTAGTTGTGTACAAATGGTTTGAACACATTTTTTGAACTCTAGTGATTACACATAATCTGGTGCCAAAAGATCTTTGAATAAATCTGTTTATGTATACTGCGATTAAGTAATAAAAATGGTTTATAAAATGACCCTTGGCGCCATTTGGGCAAAACCGAAGGTACATATACTTTTCTGTTATTATCAGATACAAATAAATATTTGTATGCGTTGCATGTGCTTGTATTTCTAGACAACTACATGTATGTGTTAGTGACACTAACACATAGCTGTCCCGAATATACAAACACATATTATTCGAATAAAAAGCTGGAAATCGCCTGCGAACAATTTCCAAGCGTTTTCTCGAGTAATGCAATCAACACTTTTGTGCGAGCGATATATAATGTCATATAAACGCTAGCTCTTTTAAACAAGTCTATTCAAAGTTCCAGCTTTTGGCTACATCAGGGGCGGATCCAGGATTTGAAAAACGTCAAAATTACCTGGTGGGCTGAAAGGCTGTAACTTGTCAAAATTGGACTGATTTTGCAAGATTTTGCAGAATTACCGGAGGCGCGAGCCCCCTGCGCCCCCTCCCTGGATCCGTGCCTGTACATAGTATCATTAGAGTAAAACAACTAGGTCAAACCGGACACTGAAGAATCATTTATCAGGAGTGAAGGAGCGAGCGTATGCTATCAACATTGACTGCGTTTGCATTACTATACTTATTTGAGAAGTATGTATTGGCGCAGGGGTGTCCATCCTTTTTGACGCAGGGGCCGCATTGGTTGAATCCACGACTACTGCGGGCCGCGAGCAAGTAATTTGATTCCTTCAAATCTTCTTAGGTTAGCTGCACCGTACATATCAAATTCCCTTGCCAATATTTGTAGTATGTCTCTTGAAATGGGTATTGTACCTGATGAATGGAAAGAAGCTCGAGTGACCCCTATTCATAAAGGTGGTGATAAAGACGATTTAAATCATTTCCGCCCAATATCTGTACTGCCGAGCATATCAAAAATTCTGGAGAGATTTGTTTATGATGCACTGTATACTTTTTTGCAACGTCATAATATTCTGGTTAGAGAGCAATTTGGTTTCAGATCCCGCCATTCAACACAAACCACTATTCTCGATGTAACAGATTATATTTTGAAAGCCATGGATAGTAAAAAAGCCACTGGTATTATTTTTCTTGATCTTCGTAAAGCTTTTGATTCTGTTAATCACAATTTATTACTAAAGAAACTTCATGACATTGGTGTGCGTAACAATGAGTTGAAATGGTTTATTTCTTATCTAAATAGGCATAAACAAACAACTGACAGTGTTGAATGGTGTGTCATCTGATAAGAAATTCATCACCATTGGTGTCCCCCAGGGCTCGATTCTTGGCCCGTTGCTCTTTTGTATTTTTGTTAATGATTTGCCGTCTATTTTATCATGCAAAACTACTTTTTATGCTGACGATACGGCTCTCATGTATGCTTGCGATAATGAAATAGATATGTGTAAGGTGCTTAATGAGAATCTTTCTAAAGTTGAAGAGTGGTTATATAAGAATGCGTTATCTCTGAATATTTCTAAGACTAAGTACATGGTATGTGGCACAAATCATTGTATTGATAAGTTCAATAATGTTCGTTTATCAATTTGTGATAATATCATTGAAAGGGTAAATTCATAAAAATATCTTGGTGTTTGGTTCGATCCACATTTGAAATGGAATACCCATATTACTAATATTTCTAAAAAGGTATCGCAGCGCATTGGGCTAATTTCTAGGTTAAGGAAAATCGTTCATTTCAACATAATCAAATTGCTAGCTACAAGTTTGGCTATACCGTATTTCGATTATTGTAATTTGATGTGGTATAACTGTTCCCAGTGTTATAAATATAAGCTCCAGATTCTATTTAAAGTCTGACTCAGAGATTTCGAAATATTATTTTTTTGTGTAATAATGAAAAATAGTCAACTAGAACTAAAGATAGTAACCTAAATGCACAATTCCGAATTTGAATGAATCGGATTTTTCGTTTTGATGCATAAACCTTTATGTGTGTTTACTTCCCATAGGATACTGTGTTAGCAAATATTCCGGGTTGAAAGCGCATATAGTCCGGGAGAATTATAGGGCCCCCTGTCCCTAGGAACATAGCCCTACCGGACTATAGGCAAATGCTTCCTCCGGACTATACTCCTTGAAACAGAGGTCCCCTGTGACAACTGCACTCTAGGATGGTACCTTACTTGCATCATGTAGGTGTAGCCTATTGTGTATGTGAACCGCATATCCCCTAACCGGACTATAGTGCCTTTACAGCAGTAAAAGTATCAGTGTCCGAGATATAATCGTCCACCTATGTGTTACGGTCTTCTAATCAGGAATACAGCTATTCAAAAGGATGACAAATAGATACAACGAGCGGTGGTGTCCAACCCTTCCGTTGGTGTAACTCCGAGGTCCTAGACTTCTCAATTCTAATTATGTTTTTTTTCCGAAACCAATGAACCAGGGTCGAATCCTTCTGCTGGAGATTGTTAGTATATTTTTTTTCCTCTCTTATGTTTTCGTTGCGTACATGTTATTTAACACAAATGAATGGCCTGGCATAAATACGAACGCAGATTTTTTTCCACGTTATTTGTTAATCGGGCACGAATGGAAGTACCTGAGCTTGTCCTAGTACAGGCCATGTGTCCTGTGCTTTAATAATATCACAATAATATCACAATACACGGACTATAAACTATAAACTCAGGGAAGCACTGTCCCATGAAATACAACTCCTGTTAGTTATCCACGGACAATAATATCCGTGTTACCATGTTCCAGGGGCCATAGTATTCCCAGTGTTATTTGTCCACTGGACATTAATACCAGATACAAGGTCGCAGGGACCATTATACCCAGTGTTAGTTTGTCCAATGGACTTCATGTCCAGATGCCATGGTCCAAGGGACAATGATATCCAGTGTTAGTTGCCCACCAAATTTAATAATATTATCATGGTCAGGGGACCATATACCCCAGTGTTTTAGTTGTCCACTGGACATTAATAATAAGAATACCATGGTCCAATGGACCATGATACCCAGTGTTAGTTGTCCATTGGACATTACTATCAGATACATGGTCCAGGGGACTATGGTACCCAGTGGGTGTATGTCCACTGGAACTTTACTGTCCATCATCGTGGTCCACTGGACCATGATACCCAGTGATATTTGTCCACTGGACATTAATATCAGATAACTATGGTCCAAGGGACCACATGAGACCCGTGCAGTTGTCCACTGGACTTAATATCAAGATCCTGGTCCGAGGGGACTATGACTCCCCATGGTGTAATGTTCGCATGGGACTTAACTGTCCTCATCGTGGTCCTGGGCCTGATACCCAGTGATAGTTGTCCACTGGACATTATATCAGATACCATGGTCCAAGAGACCATGGATACCCAGGGTCAGTTGTCCACTTGGACATTAATATCAGATACCATGGTCCATGGACCATGAATCACGTTTTAAAAAGTTCACTTGGCTTAATTAAATGAAACATTATTCCCTGTGCTAAACATGATAAATCCTTGTATGTAATGGGTAAATTGGGGACCAAGGAATATATAAAAACCGTTTATTATTTTACCCATAATTTTCCAGAGTCTACAAAAGAAATGCAAAGACCCCGTGATCAGGATTGTTCTGAGGGGGATGGGAAATTTTGTCAAAATGGGATTTTCTCCACAATTCTGGGGGGGGTTAGCTTTGGCAAAAGTGGACCTTTTTACCAAAATGTTAACTTTTTTCGACAAACAAGCATTTTTTGGTATTTTAGTCCATTTTTAGCTTTATGTTGGGCTTTCTTTGGAATGTGGAGGGGGTGTCCGCCTCCTTCGCTACCCGCCCTCACTGGGGCATGTGATCGCTAGAACCCTCCTGATTTTTCCTCGCTTATAGAATCAATGATTTTTAATACAGTTGTGTATAATAGTATACTACCGTTTTTGTGAGATTTGACAGAAGTTTTACTGAAATTCGAATATTGGTATTTGAAATTAATTACAATTATGTTTAGACATGTTCAGAGCTTCCACTTCACCTGATTACAATATTTGTCATTCAACATATACTCAAACGCATCTCCTAATGATAATAAGAGTATAGCCGAAAACTATAACCCTCGTCTACCGAGGGGGGGGGGCATCCCCTTCAGTTTTTTCCCCGGCTTGCTAAAACCCCTTCTTTGGTGCCAACGTTATCAATGTATTGGTCAATGTGACATTTACATCCGTTCCTTTTCATCAAAAACAAAAATCCCCCGGGGTAAGGGGGTAGATACAGGGTGATCCCAAAGTTGATGGATGGGTGGGGGATGGCAACCCCCGGGAGAGAAGTAACACATACACTTGATTTGGTACCAAAGGATAGCTATGGTCCTCTTTCTTTCCATTGATAACCAAAAATAAGTACCACATGCCTAGCATAACGTCACAATGACGTCCATAAAGTTCGAACGATTTTAGCAAAAACAAAATGTCACTTTCCATTGAGACACATAAGGGAATATTCCAATTTTTCGCCAGAAATGTTAGGAATATCCGATTTTTATGCCGGTCCTTTGGCTCTACTTGATGGCAAATGACTAGTTTGATATAGTGGAGAGCATTTTAAGTGCTATAATACTATTTTTGAGTCGCTACAATTGCGAAATATTAACTTTCTAACCCTATATTCATTATTCGTACTTTCCTCCAACATATTAACGCCATAGTGACGTCATAATGGAAATGTTGGTACTCATTTTGATACCAATGGAAAGAACAATTTCAAAGCTACCCTGTGCTGGTATCCAAATTTTACAGGAATCGAATGTTCAGTATGAAAATCACGGGGTTGGGGGTAACCACCCCCTCGGGAGTTTTTCTTACCAAAAATGGTTCAGGTAGCCGAGGGTTAATTACTTCTAGCTTTACAAGAGCAATTGTAATGTATAAAGTTTTGTGATAATTTGGATTAAACCTGCATACTTCATTTTATGAATATTTAGGTGAATTACGAACACTAAAAACCTATGCCTTTTTGCACTTATGATTATGTTATGAAAACACGAACGTACAAATTGGAATGTCAGCGAGTCCGATTTTGAACAAATTCGAGAAAACAAGAATGTGTCCGAACCCGTCAAACTTAAAGAGACATTTCCAGATCGAACCCAGTTTTTGTTGCATATTTGGAATGCTTACCAATTTATAAGATCAAACCTGAAGTGAATACGCCGAATACGCCGTTTTTATAAATACAATATGATTTGAGTACGACCAAAAATTCATAGCATGTTTTCCTAAAGGACGATTAGGATAGCAGGCAAGTTTCAAAACACGGTTTTCGGTTTTCTTCTTTCTGTGGCTTGTTTGTCCATAAACCTTCGAAACGTTCTCGGTAGGGTTTGTCTATCAAACGATTCACGTGCAATTTGAAGCAGTTTGTACCTCAAAATGTCTCCACCCTGTAACTGTCGACGTGGGTCCTGTTATGTTGCTTCAAAACAAAGGTTCAGATTCAACATCATTGTTCCATGTTGCGGATATACTCCTCCTGGACAAAACCTCTCGCGACACTTGTTATATTTTGTGTTCTTTTAATAGGCCCTAGATTGGTTAGTTTTGGAGTTTTGAAATGCTGTCCCTTTGTGGTTTGGATTAAACAATGTTAAAAATATCAATCCCACCCCATCCCCCCCGGTATCAAAGTATTGCACTGAATAACCTAAATTTGTCATCAAGTAAAGACTAACTTTAAGTTTAGTCCGATGGTGCCGTTTTGACTATCTAAAGCTAGTCAAACAGGCAGGACAACAAAAAAACAAAAAAAAAAAATATATGACTAGCATTACCTATCCTGCTGCATGACTAACTTGCATGACTAACAACAACATTAGTCATTGCACGGCTTGACTAACCAGCTTGACTAGCTTGGAGGTTAATCATAACATGCATGACTAACGTAGGCTAGTTTGATGAACTAGTTTATGACTAAGTTAAGTTATCCAGAAGATGGTGCCGCCATTTTACTACCAACGTTAGTCATGCAATTCAACAGGCTAGGCTGCAGGTTTGACTAGCCTGGTTAAACTAGTCAAGCTGGAAGAGAGGTGGAGATTGGTCTGATACATATGAAGGATGACTTAGAGCATTTCATTCCTTTAGTGCGTAACTCAACCGGTGTTAATCAATGAACAATCCAGGATATTCCATTAAATGCATGAATAATTATAATATAATAATTTTATAATGATTATATAATAATAACAAGACTACTATCTACTACTACTAATACTAATAATAAACAATAAAAACTTCATTTAAGCAACATTTGAAAAACAACTTAAGACACTGATTTGATTGGATAGTTGGCCCCGAGAAAGGCTGGAATAGGCCAATATGAACAACTTAGTCAATCCATATGACGAACAAACTAGTCATGCAACTCATTACACGTTAGTCATACAGGCCTAACTAGTTAATAAACAACGTAATCAAGCTAGCAATGGCAGTCTTGACAGCTTGACAGGTGGGTTGTTGACTAGTTGCGTTCAGTGTTAGGCAGTCTCTGCATACAGCCTCTCTATTTCTCTAGGTTTCAACATTGTACTTTGAGAACGGCGATTTGTACAGTAGAGGTCATGTAAATCGTCCGACAGTTTTTGATCAATAATACCTAACGACGGGGGGGGGGGGGGTGTCAGTCAAGAGTCGGTGGAAATGACGCAAATATAGTTATGAAAATACCTACAAATACTACAAATACGGCGGTAGTTTTATGTTTATATGCTAAACAATAAAAAAAACGAATGAAGTGCGCAAATCTTGCTATTTTAAAGCCAAAATGTTCTCATTTGGCCAATTTTAACATGTGGCGGCAAATTCCTCCTTCCCTCTGTGGCGCCGCCACTGCCATAAAAGAACGATAGTCTTCTCGAACCAGCACACCAATCTCCACTAGGACGATAGTCCGTCTCATATTTTGACACTGATTCCTAAGGAGTGATAGTCCACCTCGGACTTGGCATCCCCCGTGCCGGACTTTCAATCCTGGAAATTCTATAGTCCGATCCGACGGACTGTAGTTTCTATATTTGTTCATCCCCAGGACTATAAAACCTAGGACTTAGAATCCTCCGACTATGAGTACGTCGACAATAAAAACTTCTACCGCTGGATCCGGAATTTATCACAAAGTTGTGATTTCTATATGAAGGAATTTGGTTTAAGCTTAGCCATTTCACACATGATTATTTATATGGACAAGCTTATGTCCATACAACAACATACAAACGATTTGTTTGGAATTGAGGGCGCCCTCCTCAGGAAATCTCTGAGTCGGCCTTTAACAAGCTTCCTCGTGTGGTATTGAATGAAGGTCCAAGAGCACAATGTGGCTTGAATATGTTTCGTAATGTTTGGGATGGAAGACCCTTAATGAAAGATCTAAGGTTGATACTGCACATATGATCTACAAGTGTTTAAAGGTGATGCTCCGTGCTATTTAACTGAATTTTTTCTACTCTAAGTGAGCACCACTCCTATGCTAATCGAATCCAGTATCTGTGGTGGTCTTACTTAACATATAAATCAGTACACAAACTGGGGCGCAAAGAACTTTTTTCACCATCGTGGGGTTCTTTTTGGAATCAACTTCCTGTTAATTTAAGGTCATTGACCTACACTGACAAAGTTTTTAAACGTAAAGTATCTATTATTATATTTCTCTCTTTGATCATGATTGTAATGTTTAATGTTTTTTTATGAATGTATGTATTATAATTTATTGTTCTTACATGGCCGCCTGTTATAGGCAGTTTTTTAACTGATTGGGCTACCCTGTTAAAATATGGTTGAACTACATAAAATAAATAACTATATGGGGGTCTCAAAGTTTGGTTTATGACTTGCCTACGAGAGTCTGGAAGTATATAGGACCCATATCTATATGCCATTTTTTTTGTACCCATTTTGGTTGTCGAATGATTCAAACACCCCACTCAGCTACACGCATGTGCGATTTTGGGCCAAATTACACAAATTGACAATTTTCCCAAGAAATAGAAGCCTTTTGGCAAATTAGCACCCAAGTAAGTGAAGGGGGTTGTTGGTTTGTAGTTCCGTTGACACACTGCTTTGGTAGAATTTCCAGAAATTCTTTATATATTATCTATCATGGAAAGGTAGGTGAAGTTTTTGGCCTACGTTAATTTGTCATCCATAGCGTTTTCAATTAATTAATGAGTTTTACTCCTAGGAAAGCGTCTTTATAACGATCATCAATCGTTGCGTGTTTTCGCAAAACGTTTTTTTTTTTTCGAAGGGAGTTGCAAAATGCATCAAAATAATCGATTTCGTTACCACTGCATTTCTTTGACATAAGTTTGGGCATTACATAAAATTACTCTATATACAACGAGTCAATCTCGTTTTACAATACAACCAAAACATGTCAGTCATTTTGGTATTGCTTTTTCTTGTTTCAGTTCACTTTTATTTACCCAATTTATTCCCTTAAAATTGTAAAATAACAATACAGTTCGTTGCGAGGAAAGACTAGTATATTTTTAGTTTGTGTTTAACAATGGAACACTGGCTAATTAGTCCTGGCGAAGGTGATGAACTCCTTAATTAATTATTAATCAATCAATTTTAAAGATGGCATTTCGTGATTCACTAGATAGCCACAGGAAATTTGTTATTTCCAAATTTGCAGTTGTTCTGATATTGCGTATTGATGTTATGAGTGATTTAGTTATAATCACGCTGCCCCATACACTGTAAAAAATATTACTCCATATGAAGTAAAAAGGGGGAAAGCTCTGTAAAAAGAAATGGAGTGAAAACTAACCCAAATGAGACAAACTACTCCATTTCGAGTAGGTTTTTACTTTACTCCTTTTTTAACAGAGCGATCCCCTTTTATTACCTTCATTACAGTGTAGGCCATTGTGTTGACAGAAAATACAAAAATTAAGAATTTCTTCCAGTGTAGATCGAATTTGGCACGTAAGATTAGGCACACATACTACACTTTGGCCCACAGTTTCAAACGATATTAAAATCTCAATTTCTGCGAGGTAAATCGGGGGGACGAGGGTTGTGTCATCCGAAATGCCGCTTTTAATAGTTAATACAAAATAAGTGTGCAAAAAACTTATGACAGTGATGTTTCAAATGTTAGCAGCTTACTCAAAGATGTCTTTTTAAATTCTAATCAATCATGTTTTACATGCTTGTCCACAGTCACATACTAATCCTGTCGTTAAATAGCTAAACGTTGTAGAATTTTTTTATTATACACACTATCCTATGGTACTGTTAAAGAATTAAGTTTACTACAGCAAACGAAAATCCGATTCATCTGAAACTTTGGTATTTAGCAGTTTGGTTACTCTTTTCGATTTTAATTGCCGTATTTTAATAAATACACAAAAGTTATAAATAGAAATCGCCGAGTCTTGCCTTTAGGGAGCTGGAAGAAATTATATCCCTAACGCATTAATATTTCCTTTGAAAAAAAAAAAAAAAATCCCCGGACCGGGCCCCTGCCTTGGATTAGGGGAAGTTGGCCCTAGATCTAACAGAAAATAAAGCTATCTCACGTTTTTTGTGGATGTATAGACAGATTTTCCTCTAGGGATGTCATGATATACTTGTGTAGTATCTTTAGTGTGACTGTGTATTTGGAGGAAGTAATATTTTTCACTTGTACTCTTTACCTGTCTTCCAATGTTTGTGGTTATTGTTGCAGGCATATCTGGTGTGTGTGGACAATACGTGGATCCTGGGTTTCCTACCGGAAATCATTTTTTAACCGAAATTCCTATCCCACAATGCACCAACGATGTACGATTAGATAAAAATCCGCCATATATTTCTATGGTGTTTTGTGGTCATACGGTCATTTTTTCTGTCATAACTGTGGAAAAAACGCGTTTGCTGTACCTAAATTTTACCAGTAACGAGTACTCTTGATTGCCTTGTAATTTTTGCGCCACAAATTAAATGTGCGCGTAGTTTAAATCGGTGCACTAAATCGCGAGCGTGCATGGTGTGATGCATATCTACTCGTACATCGTTGGTGCATTGTGGGTAGGAATTTGGTAAAAAATGATTTCCGGTAGCCATAGGAAACCCAGGATCCATGTATTGGAAAGACTGAAGAAGGTTCTAGAAAATTGCTCAACTGAGTGGATTGTACTAGAATGTGTATCACTTAACTATAGTTGGCCGCGCTACTTGCATGCAGTCAAGGGGAGGGGGGGCAGGACACAAAGTGAATGCACTAAGGTGTGGGGAAAGATTTTATTTTTGGGGTGCCTGTAGAAACTATAGGAAATATCCGCTAAAGTTTCGTTTTGGGGTGCCAGTTTGTCTAATAGAAGATAAAATAAACAACAGATATCGCCAATTGCTGAAAATTGGCACCGAGAAAGAAAGAAGCAATTAGAGGATTTATATCTTGCGCTCACCAGGTGAGCACCAACTTGATTTTTAGTAAAAACCCTGAAAAATTTATTTTGAATTTCGCGCGTTTTCCAAAAATCCCTATACGACAAGCAATTATAACATTCGCCGTGCCTTCTCCTACTACTACTGTTTACAACACATCGGCACACATTCCACAAAGTACTAGCATACGTATCGTTGTTTATTTCAGCTGTATCAGACGGTATTTCCGCAATTTTGATGACACGGCTCATTTTGTGGATCAGAGTGCATGCGCATTGTTTCGTGGGCATGGAATGTACAGAATTCGATTCAAAGGTTCCCCTTCCCGGCCCGAGCTACCCAAAGCAAATGTTTAAATCAAGATCAAGAAAAACTTGCAAGAATTCCCGATACGTGGCCTAAAATGATAGTAAATGTAGCTACAGCTGACCGCGGCGACTGATTGTGTGCGTGTGTTCATGAGTGTGGGAAGCATTGCTGATCTGAGGCTAGCCGAGGTTGCTCACTCCTCATGATCCGCTACGATATCCCTTGTTATTTTGTTTAGGAGAACACGGGCATTGTAATTTTAGTAGTATGTATTTCATTTTAGTTAAATCTCAGTGTGAAATTTCCATTTTCGCCACACACACCAAATTTTGTCATTGAGTTGCAATGCGTGACAGGGCGTGTGTGTGTGTCAGACCCCAGTCAGTGAATGTGTCTGCCTTTGCTTATCCATGCCATGAATACTTCGTAACATGGCATCTGACATGTCAATGCTCTCTGCATTTTTGGTAATTATGTATTAATGTTTCTAATACGTGCGCCAATGGCCCTGACATATTTGTTGGAACTTGGGCATAAATTTGTGTCAATTCAACATACTGCATGCTCACTGGCCCGATATCAAAACATTCATCGGGGCCGTACAACGCATGCGCAAAGGTCAGGATAGATGTGTTGTGTTTGCCCGGTCGTCTCAGCCCCTGTTACTAATCGAAATACGTCCCACCCCCCCTTCAGGGGAAGCAAAATGAGAGAGCCAGTGGAAGAAATATGATTGGGGGGTTCTGGAAAACTCTAGCCTGTGTGTCAAGAGGCTAACTCCTTCTGGGGAGGAGTTGTGTAATAGGCTATATAAGCACCTGCGAAAGGATGCAGCAGTATTCTACTCATTGGCTCCAGTTGATGGACATATCTCTTAATATTGACAGTGACAGTAATACAGTTATTAGTACACACTATCTTCATAGTGGACCTAAAGTGTCTTCGTAGTCTCAACTCCAATAGTTGTCGTCCGATTGTGTAGCCGTCTTCGGTTTTGTATTTCGTGGCCTCTGAGTTATCCAAGGATAAACAAGCTACAGCACTTTCGGAGGCTACTTTTAGTCGACTACCGAGTTTCGGTAGCCATAAGGAGCTGGTTTACTTCTGTAAGGACAAGTAGTCCATAGCCAGGGGCGTCCCCAGACCATTTTAATGGGGGGGGGGGGGGTGTTGAGTCTGTGCTGCCGACAATATCATGGGCCGGATTCAAGAATTATCAAATTTTTCGGGTAGACCCAAAATTTTTTCACTAAGTTCGAAATTCTGAAGAGCGGGGGGGGGGGGGGAGTCAATCGCAACCGACTGTAAGTCATTCTCCAGCATGCAACAAAACAAACAACAACAGGTGGGGTAGGGAGTCAACCGCCGATAATCCGCCCATCAATCAGGTGCGCCGACATTATACCCATATCGCCGACAAGTCAACATTTTGCCGACAGAATTTTGCAAATGGGGTGTCACACCCCCACACCCCCCTATGGGGACGGCCCTGCTAGACATGTCGCACCATTGGAAATTGACGTTTACGCTGGAAATTTGCACCTTTTGTACTGCATCTTCGTTGTAATTTGCAGCAGCCGCGTCGCGGCACACCCGCCAGGTTGTAAGTTTAGTAGATTCTGAAATAACTATAACTTATTATAATGCGTTAATTTGACAATTATTGATATCTGATCATCATTTGATGTAATGCTTGAACACAGATAGATTAGAAATTAATATTTTGTTATTGAATTTAAAGTTTAAGTTCATGCAGGGCACTGTCCCATTTCAATTGCATAAAATTTTACTACAAGAGTTGGAAAACCCCCCCCACAAAAAACAAAAAAAAAAAAAAAAACCCCCCACCCCCCAATTTACTTTTTTTAAAAAAAAAAAAAAACAAAAATTAATCATTTAACACTATCATTTTAAAAGAAATTTTATAGTCAAGTTTACAGTGTATTGCCTAGTTGTTCAGTAGTTGAACATGAGTTTATAGGTGTTTTGACCTTGGTCAAGTTGACCGTAACGTTATATTTTGTCAACACTTAACAAAATAATAGTAAAAATCTATCAAATATAAAGGAACAACAGCCACAAACGTGATAACAAGAGAACAATATATAAATCAAATAGATAGCTATTCACGTTATTAAATTATATCAGGTATAGGTTGCCCTATTTATGACCTTTAATTTCACAACTACATGCCAACAACCGTTCAAGGTCACCATTGAGTAGATGTTTCTTAATATTTAAACTTTAACTAAATTAAATCCAAATTACTCATACGGTCATTTTATAATAAGAAATGTCCATTCACCTACTTCATTTAAATAGTTACTTTATAGAGCAGTGTAGTGAACTTACATAGAATATATGACACATGGTCCTATATAAATATACATGTATTTATTACTTTAACTTTTTTATTTATTCATGTTGTGTTCATACACAATGAGATGAGCAATTTCACAAAAACAAATACAGGCTGTCCCCAACAAAATGTTAAAGGCTGACTCAGAGATTTTCCGTTGAGGGCGCCCTAAATTTTCAAAGAAGTTGTGTTTTTTGCATGTACAGAATGCTTGTCCATCTACTAATCACTGTGTGAAGTAGCTAAGCTCAATCGAAGTCCTTCATATAGAAAATCACATCTTTGTTTAAAAATTCCGGATCCGGAAATGTTGTTATACACAGTATCCTATGGCACTGTTATATACACATAAATGCTTACTGCATCAAAACGAAAAATCCGATTCATCCCAAACTTTAGAATTGAACATTTTAGGTGACTGTCTTTAGTTTTATTTGACTATTTTTAACTAATATATTTTTAAAAAAAATTAAGAAATCTCTGAGTCAGCCTTTAACACTCGGGACAAAGACATTTTGTTAAAAAGGATTAACAATGGGTCCTTGTTTGATATGCATTTCAAGCCAATAAAATAAGCTTTTATTTGCTGTTTATTTCGTTAAATCGCGATATGTAGAACGAAATATATGCTTCGTCAAAAAAGAGAGAGTACAAATCGGATTGGTCGGGTTTACATTTTAAGGGAGACCTGATTTTGTAACATACTTAAAATGGGAAGTTATTGATTTAATATTGAACCTATTGAACACATTGCCAATCCTTTTTAAACTTCATTATGGTCAATGGGCAATAAAAGTGTGAACATTTTCTTTATGTTCAGGAGCTTCCGTATTAAATTCTCAAGGAAATCTATGATTCTGTAGACAGAATAAATAACAAAAAAAAACCAAACACGCGAACAAAAAGAGAGCGAAACCTCTGATAATATGCCTACATGGACTAGTGAAGCAGGCGAATTGGAAATAAAGACACCAGTAGCAGGCCCAACAGACCCATAACGGATGGGTGAGACAAGAACTCAAGTCAACGTTTCTCTTGTAAGAAGAGCCGTTGATGACTTGGGCTAGATCCAATGATGAGCACTTGTTAAAACGTGACAGGAATCTCGAAGTCTTCCTCCAATAGAATAACACAGCAGGAGCTAATGATTCCTTTTAAGATGGAAAGAAGGTGTGTTCTGAAGTCTATTCATGTTGCGTCATGCATTTCAAATGCTTATTAAACGGGCAGAAATCGGACCGAGTTGATTTTGCACTCGCATATCTAATGAAGCATATCCTTTGTTCTACGTATCGTATTGGAATAAAATAATGGCAAATAAAAGCTTAAAGTGTTGATTTGAAAGCAATACCAAACAAAGACCCATTGTTACTTTTCTTTTTAACAAAATGCCTTTGTCCCGAGTGTTAACATTTTTGGCAGCCTGTATCTGAGCATTCTCATAAATGCCCGACTTTGACCTTGAACTTTTTATTACAATTATGCTATTAATAGATAGGACTAACTATACCATTTTGTCATCCTTCAAACATGACCAAAATGATGCTAACACAAAAAAGGACGAATAGAGTCTTACTGTTTTTCCCTGAAATTTATGGTTTTTAGGTTGTTAACATACAGGCTGATTCAAAAAGAAGTTTACTCATTTTTGTCATGGTTTTGTAAAAAAATCTAAAAGGTATTATCAGTAAAGTAATATATCATTGCAAAGAGCAATTTCTGAAGGTCTAATTTAGAAAAGAATTTTAAAATTTGCACATGCCAAATCCAAGTTGTACTCATTTGAATAAAATCACTCGTTTTCCTGACTGTACACATCTGGGTAACTTACATCAGTTTCTATCCACACCAAATCAATATTGCATGAACAAGAAAGCCTCCATTGGTTTCAAAATTTTATTGTAAAAATGCAATCAACTCAAGAACTATAAATCAAACGATAATTAAGTTCATCTTTCTATATTCATCAAGCAATATAACTATATTTTTTCTATACTCTTCTGCAATTATATTTGGTCAAATACACTGCACAGTGTTTCTTATAAGAGAAGTCTACCAGAGGAAACACTGCTAGAGACTCGGGAGAGTCAAAATTCAATATCATTTGAAATTGTCAGCATTTTAAATTTTGCTCTTGATTGATGCATTTTGAGTATAAATATATATAAATGTAAAGCTTTCATTTTGACAATGAAAGTTGCAAACCAATGGAGGCTTTCTTCTCTACGCACTATTGATTTGGTGTAAATAGAAACTAACGAAAGTTTCCCAGATGTGTGCAGTCAGGAAATGGGTTGTTTAATCCAAATTAGTATAACTTGGGTTTGGCACAATCAATTCATTTTTTTTTTATTTAGACAATTAGAAACTGCTCTTTCTATGATTTATTAGTTTACAATGAATTGTTATGATTCGAGGAAGGGAGGCACTCTCCCCGCCCCTGGATGGTACGCCCCTATTGTAGGAGGGCAAAAACCTCTACTATTCATGTCATTCAGGCAATGGGGTGTTCCCTGGGTCTGTCACTCGGTGAAAAAGTGTAAAAAAGATCAACGTTGCACAGAAAAGTCAACATTTTACATATCTCTAGAGAGCTGAGCAATTTTAGAGGGTACAAGATCCTACCACCCACGTCATTCAGGCCTCCTGGGGATGCCCCTTTGATCTGTGCTCGCAAATCGTCCATACCACCATTGGTGGTTTAACCACTGTATTGTTTGGTTCGTTTTATTTTGTGTTTGGCTCTGGGGAAATAAATAAGAGTAGAGCAAGGATGTTCAAAATCTATTTCAATTTCTGTTGTTTCGATGTCTCATGTTTCGAGATTCCAGTCTGGTTGTTTCTAACCACAACTCGACAACAACAGATTTTCGCGGCGTTTTGCGTCCCCCCTCTTTGTTATGAAGAACTAAGATCTGAGAAGCGGCAACAGCGTCACTGGAAAGAAGTGGGCCTAAAACCAGACTATAGATTCGACCATGATGTATATTGGAAACAATATGTTGTTTAATAAACTGCTTGAAGATTCAAAAATGCAGTTTTATAAGGACCAATTACTTAATGCAGGGGCTAAAGATACATTCCGTACTATCAATGATATGTATCACCAAAGTCAAAACATTCTACCAACTTTGTATAATCCTGATGTGCTATGTGATAAGTTTGCAAACTTTTTTGTTGGTAAAATTTAATCAATCAGACAGAGTATTGTATCTATTAAGAGTGAATCGGATAATAGACTTTTTGTGATAACGTAATGCATAGTGGTGTGATTCAGAAGGACTTGATCAGTTTCAGAAAATTGCACCAGAATGAAGTGGAGTGTATCATCGTGGAAAGTAGTAACAAACAAGATTGACTGTTTTCCCAATTATCTAAATGAAAGATACTATTCATGTTTGTATTGGGCCGATTATATACTAATTTGTAAATACCTCTCTTACTACTGGTTTCTTACACAGAAATGACAGGCATCGTGACGCCAACTCTAAAAAGATCAACTCTGACTGGAATGATTTGAAAAACTACAGGTCAGTTTCAAATCTTGGTTGGCAAGATAATGAAAAGGACAGCCATTATCCAAGTTAATGAACATATGCAGGGAAATGGTCTTGATGAAAAAAAATCCAATCTGCTTACAAAAGTAAGCACAGTAACGAAACGGCATTGCTCAGAGTGAAGAACGATATCGATCTAGCACTTGATGATAATGCTGTCTTTTAGTTATGAATGACCTTTCTGCTGCACCATGACATCTTGCTGCAACGTCTGGAGCATAGCTTTGGTATCAAAGGCACAGCCCTTCAATGGTTTCGTTCATACATAACTGGTCGCCACTTTAGAGTGTCTGTTAGTAGTAATATGTCAAAAATTTTCATTCTTGAATGTGGCTTGCCACAAGGATCAATAATTTGTCCCAGAGGTTTACAATATACTCTCAATATATCTTCCATAATACGTTTGCATGGTCTAAACTCCCATATGTACGCGGATGATGTACAAATGTATGTCATTTAATCCAAAGGTTGCAGGGGATTCTGAATGTCTCTTCCATGTCTCTTCGAGGGCCCCTCTGGAAAGCAGTGCGTGCACTGATGTGGGCTTACTCTCGTTAAAGATGTCATTAATTAAAAAATAATAAATAAAATGTGCCATCTTTAGGTTAACATATTATGTGAAGGATCCGCGTATTTGGCTGATGAACAACATGCTGAAACTAAATGACTCTAAAACTGATTTTTTTTATAGCAGCATCCCAGCAGAATATGGACAGATTGTCCAAATTCAAATTATGTGTTGGCTCTGGTGAAATCACTCCTTCTCCAACCATTACCTAGGCATTGGCTTTGATTCAACAATGACTATGTCTGACCATGTAACATCTTTGTGCAAATCAGTAATTTTTTGCTGTGGAACCTTGCTAGAATTAGAAGATATATTGACCGTGAGGCTGCTGCTAATGCTGTACGGGTACTTGTCCTTTCTAAATTAGGCTATGGGAATGCACTCCTCTCCAGTTCTAAAAAGCAAGGATGTTGCTCGGTTACCTCCAAAATGCCCGCATAGTTTTTCAGATGCCCCGCCGTCATTTATAATTTGCCCCTTGATAAACGTATTCAGCTTAAAATTCTTCTGTATATAAACAAATCCCAAAATGATCTGTTAGTGCTGCAGCATCAACCATTTTAGGAGAGTGGTACTGGAGCCGGAATAATAACATTTGTCATCATAGCTAAAATTGACCGTAGTGATCTGGAGTTCATGAAAACGGTGATGACAAAATTAAAAGTGGTGGCAATTTGCATACAACGCCATTTTCCAAAATGGAAGCCATCTTAAAGCCAAAAACACCTATGAAGACAGCTTTGGTGTAACAAATGTTTTTTCTGGGTCAAGGAGTTCACTGAAACTATTCCCAAAACTATAAAATGTTGCATGTGCCGATATTTTCCAAGATGGCTGACATTTTATTGACACAAACCTTACATTTCTGATTATATAGCCTATGAAGAAGATTGTGGTGTCAAATTAAATATTTTCTTGGTCAAGGAGTTCAATAAAACTATTTACAAAACTGTCAGATGAATATAAAAGTAAAGGAAGTTTTCATATTGTCACTATTTTCCAAGATGGTCAACATATAAAAGGGTAAATCCTTTATACCTCATGCTATACAGCACTTAGGATAACGATTTTGGTGACAAAGTGGATGTTTTAGGTCAAGGATTTCAACAACAATATTCTCAAAACTGTCAGATGAGTCGTGAGTCAAGTTACTCATGGACTATCAATGTGACACCAAAAATGTGACACCTTGACTACTCTATATGTATTCACCCAATACCGTGTGTCCCAAAAAAAACGCAACACTTGGTGGCAGGCGCCATAAGTTTTGAACAAAAGCACGTGACTACTTATTCTTTGTCGTAAGGTAAATTGGGACTGTTAGCTAATATCCCTGAAAAGTTCATAAAGGTAGAGTAAATATTTTTTTAAGATATGACCCCAGAAATGAAGTAACCTGCAGGACCCATTTAACCAAATTGAGGTGCTATTAACTACAAATACGGCACTGTACGTTTTGCACCCAGAACCACCAATATGAATCTCTAAGTCCAACCACCATTTTCCTTTTTTAAAGACAGCTATTACAACAGATATTAACATTATGAATGTTTCCATTGGTAATAACAGCTAAAACATGCATTTTAACACACTTAAAAGATCGAACTAGGAATGTATGATCAACAAACTCTTCATATTGTCTAAATAAGACAGCATTGGATTTACGCTCTTAGAGCTAATCATTCATCATCTTTTTGTGACGGCACACAAATACTAGTAGTTATCTTAACCCAAAATTTAATGACAGAATGAATATACTTACATTGTTATTTAATTTTATGTTGAAAACATATAGGTTTTACTTTCATAAAGTTGAGAATGTAACATTATTTTCAGTAACAAGCAAGTTGCAGCCCAACGCATTTATCATTTTATGTAATGTGGAGTTTGCCTATGACTTAGTCATAGTTTTATATCGTCTTGAAACACCAATAAATTAATGTTTTATCAATAAACACCAATGAATTAATGTTTTATCATTATCAGTTAAGTAATAATTATGTAAATGCAGTCATTTGACCCAGTAGAAGTTGTTCTGCAAGAAATTTGGGTAAGTAAATGTTGATTGCAATCAATATTGTATTTGCCATTCTGTTCTTCATTGCCAGTCGTGTTGTTACCAGCTCCTGATTTTTGTAAAATGGGTTCTGCGGGTTACTTGATTGTTGGAGGCATATCTTAAAAACCATTGACTCTACCTTTATGAACTTTTCAGGGATATTAGTTAACAGTCCCGTCTTACCTTACAACAATAAACAAGTAGTCACGTGCTTTTGTTCAAAACTTATGTCGCCTGCCACGAAGTGTTGCGGTTTTTTTGGGACACACGGTACATATATCTGAAATTGCATGGGAATTTTGATATTTAGTCCTGTATTACGTTAATAGAAACTATTGTTTGTTTGTTTCAGATATGTCAAGAGTAAAATGGCCCCGAATTTCGAACAATTTAACGGTCATGGTCACGTGCACACCTATTGGTAGTCAATGTTTTGGGGTTTTCGTTCATAGGGGTATAAAGCGCAGTTAGGAAGTTCTGAGGAGGAGTAACTGAGGATTCTGTGTTGGTATTAATTATCAAGCATCTAGGTTAATATATTTTATCACTTTGACACATTAAGCCTGGCATTGCAGTAAGTTAACACTCTTGGGTACTTGTATCTAAAATATTGGACTATCTTTGAAAAAAGTGACAAATGCAAATAAACATCACTTTTATATTCATCCTACAGTTTTGAGAATAGTTTTATTGAACTCCTTGACCCAGAAAACACTCATTTTGACACCAAAATCATCTTCTTAGGTTATATAATAATAAATATACGGTTTTCTTTGGCGATATGTCGGCCATCTTGAAAAAATAGCCGTGCATATAAATTTCCATGACTCAAACAATTCTGGCAATTGTATATTGAACCTCTTGACCCAGACAACATACATTTCGACCGACACTAAGTCACCATAGTAGTGCTACGGCCATTTTGGAAATTGTTGGTTTATACAAATTGCCATCACTTTTATTTTTGTCATCACGTATTTTCATGACCTACACAACCCAATGATCAATTTTAGGTATGACTGCAAATGTTATTATTCCGGCCCTGGTTGGTAAAAAACTAAGACCCTTTTTCACCTGATACTGCAGCACTATGTCGCCAATATACTTATCAGAGTGTTTTACCAGCTATGCACCACAAAGGGAAGGCCTTCGCTCGTCTCTGGATGTCATTAGACTTGTTGTCCATGGGTGTAATAAAAGAATTGGTGAGAGATCATTTGGAGTGCATGGGCCATCCCTTTGGAACGAGATACCTGCCATTATTAGACTATTATTAGATCATCGCAATTAGTTGCAGTCTTCATACAAAGCTTTAAAATTATTTTAGTTCGCTTCTGCAGGTTGTTACTGATGGTTCTTTATGTATGTAATGCGCAATGAGTATACTGTTTGGAATTGCGCAATATAAGCACCGTTGTTATTATTATTAGTGCACACTTAATGTATTATGCATGCTTTCTTCTTTTGAAACTCAAAGACCATGAAATAAATATTCCCGAGAACAAAAATAATTTTTCACATATTTTCTACCTAAACCTGAAGGAATAATAACACATTTTTTAAGAGTGCACCAATTTAAAAAGTTTGAGATTTTTGCACAGTTGCATTGGTAATTGGCTAGTAAAATACCTGAGCTCGAACTTCTCTCTATGTCGCCTTGTCGCCTTAGAATTTGGTAATTTGGAATAATTAATATCGGATCCCGATAATAATTCAACGGCCGCTGTAAACGTCATTCAAATATGAAATAGAAGGAAAATAGCGCCATGTACGTGTCAAAGCTCATCCATATTAGCTATTCCGTTGATTCACGCAAGTAAGTAAGGATCATTTTCGTGAGATTATGCTATTTCATAATGGATAGACAGATATTTCACGTTACCAGCGCTGCCACTGAATCAGGATCGGGGATTCCCGAATCTAATTACAAACCATCTTCTTTTATGGACGTTTTTGAGCATTACCATTCACAGGTAATGTTTGCTAGACAATTACCAACACAACTGTGCCTAAATCTCACAATTTTCTTTTCAAAAAAGTGTCATTATTGCTGTATTTGGAAATGGGCTATGATAGTTCAGGAATCAAGTAATTCGGTTAAAACCAGTTAGTTTTAGAGAATGTGGGAACATTCAATTTTTTGTAGTGAACTAACATTTTGTGTCAAACACTACAAAACTAAATAGGTCTAAAGAGTAAATAACGTGTGGTCTAGCGGAAAAGCGCAAGGACTCGGATCATTAGGTTGGTATTTCGGCCCCGCCGTGCCGTGGCCACCCTGTTGTGTCCCCTGGGCAAGACACTTTATCCCGCTTGTCTCACTTCACGCAGGTGTAAATGGGGAGCTGTTAGGGGTAGTCATACTGTTACGCCGTTTATCCGTGGTCTGCTGGCCGCATGTTCACATTTTTACATATTGTGTATTATAAACACAATATAATGAAAAATGTGACTTATCCTAGTGACCGCGGAATATGTAAAGCCCTTTGAGACTTAATTGGTTATAAATCAGCTATATAAATACTTGCAATTATTTTTTTTTTACTTGTACTAAACAGGTTGAAGCCAAGGTCCATACTGTTATCGGACATTACAATAAGTTACTAATGGGCCGTGACAAAAGTACTTGAGGTCTTCTCCTCTTGCATGGCTACAGATCGTAGAAACTCATACAGTACCGGCTATTTTTAATGAAATCAGAATGCCAGAAGACGAGCGACTTTTATCCCCCTCAACGCAAACAAAATACATTTCTAATTATTTGAAGTTCTAAGCTTGAGTTTGTAAAGAATAATAATTTGCATATTATTGAAATATTGAAAAAGGTCCGTGGACGTAACAGCTTGTTTTCCGGTTCCTAGGAACAACCAGTACGACATAACAAAATAAATATGGACATAGGCTTAACTGATAAATATTTGAGATGTATAATAAAAGGGTTGCGATGAACAGGTAGATTGTAATACCTATACATTCTGGAGCACGCTTTGCGTAAGATTGTGAGTGTGGACCAATGATATTATACAGGGTGATTAAAAAAAATGAACCCTGATTGTATCCATCCGCCATTTTAAATACTTATATCATGTCCTTAGTCACCTTTCCATTGGTGTTACTTAAGGAGAATTTTGCAACTCTGGCTGGCCATTAACACTGATCATTAATAAGTCTATCCGCACTGGTTTTTTCCCAGCTAAGCTCCGGGAAGCTGCTGTGACACCCACTCTCAAAAAGAAGCCTTCCCCTGGACAAAGAGGTGCTCAAACACTGTGTCAAATATTAGCTGCGTGCTAAGTTCATGGAGAAAATAGTGAGTGCGGTGCCCAGATAAAGGATCATCATGTCTCAAATGCCTAAATAGAAGTTTTCATCAGCTTACAAAGAACGACACTGCACTGAAACGGCACTTCTGCGGGTCAAGACCGATATCCTCATGCAATTCCACAACAGTAAGGCAGTTTCTATTGTGCTGGTAGATCTTTCTGCAGCTTTTTATACTGTTGAGCCTGCCATTTCGTTTGGATAGGTTACGTGAAACTTTCAAAATTCAAGGTACTGCCTTACAGTGGAATCGGTCTTACCTGCAGAAGCCGCTCTTTTTTCCGTGGTGCGCATTGGGGATCAATTATTTTAAACAAGCATCATCTCCCCTTTCGGTCTTCCCAGGGTTCTGGTGGTCGGGCCTCTCTTTTTCATAATGTACACATACTGTATCGCATCAATCATCCGTAAGCACATATTGCTTACCACATTTATGCTGATGATGTACAGCTTCTAATTTGACATTTGATCCTAAGATTGAAGGTGATGCCAAACATGCCTGTCAAAAGAC
The DNA here is from genome assembly GCA_023653785.1 of Ophioderma brevispina. Taxonomy (NCBI): domain Eukaryota; kingdom Metazoa; phylum Echinodermata; class Ophiuroidea; order Amphilepidida; family Ophiodermatidae; genus Ophioderma; species Ophioderma brevispina. The sequence continues at coordinate 143,228 of JAMKCH010065561.1, forward strand.
TCTCCTTTGTATTGATGAAATCAGTGAGTGATGCCTTAACAAAAGCAAATTGACTGATGAAAAGACAGAATTTTTCAGCGCATGTTCATCCTATTACTCAAATCGCCTCAAAGATATTACCATCAGGTCGGGACAGTGGATGTTCCCCCAGTCCTCGGCGTCAATTAGAAACCTTGGTTTCGTTGTTGATCATACATGTCTATGCCCTGAACATGTAAAGGTCATCATTAGTCTGTTAACTTTCACCTTCCCCCCCTCGCAATGTTACCGCCGCGCTTAAAAATCACATTGAGAGTGTCCTCATTCGTCCGTTCACTGATTTTAATCTCGCATTGACTATGCCGGAATTCACTTTTGTAAATGGAATGTCGGCCAGAGAAAATCGGAGTAAACTTCAGATTTTTGCAGAATATAGCAGCCAGGCTTTGTGTTCAGATCTGATAGAAGGACAACAGCCACACCACTCCTTAAAGAGCTCCATTGGCGACCAATTAGTGAGCGCGTTGTCTTTAACCTTATGGCTTCTCTACTTACAAGGGCATTTTCTTCCGGACAATTGCCATCCTTACCTTGTCCGAATACCTCTCTTTGATTTCCTGTGCAGGCCAGGATTGCGTTCTGCAGGTGACAAGACGCTCCTCACTGTTTCTCGCACAAAAAGGTCAGTGGTGACAGTGCTGTTCAGCAATGCGGGGGGGGGGCCCCCTACCTATGGACTCTTTGCCTATCTCTGTTCGCCACTTCCAATCCTTGTTTACTTTTAAGAAAGCAATGAAATACTATTCAACCCAGATTTGTTTTTTTCAAAAAATAATGTGTTTTTTTGTTATGCTGCCTCACATTATATTTAATTATGCAGCTGTTTTCTTTTTTTTTTTTTTTTTATTTTTATAGTTTGAATGTTAATTACTTATCTCCATAAGTATACAACAGGTATGTAAAAGATGACCATGTTTTTAGGCTAAATAGTATTACTCTCTAATTTTGTTAAAGCGCTTTGACCATTGTTTTGAAAGGCGCTATATCAAATGCCGTTTGTATTGTAGGTATAACATATGTGTAATGCATACAGGAAGCTTATTTCATTATCTTTAATTTGCTTGAAAAGATCATTCCAATCGGTTAAGTATAGACGGAGCTACAATCTGTCGAATCACTAATCTGGTCAGTGAATAATATCCTGATTTTTCGTTCTAGACAGAGCGAAAACCAACTAATTGATTGAAACGACTGTAGCTCTGTCTATAACTAACCGATTTGAATGATCCTTTGTCAGTAAATTAAAGATAATGAACCCAGCTTTCAGATATACCAATATGGTTAGATATCTATTACTTTAAAATTCAAAATTGGCAGACACAATCAGGTCCAGTTTTGTTTTTACTCACCCTGTATATAAAAAAATGCGAGTATGTAGTCTGGTCTACCTGTATGTGTGTCTGTGGGTGTGTTGTGTGGGTTGTGTGTGTGTGTACGGATACTTATAGAAGCCACGGGGGATTTGTTTTCCTTTCTAGCTAATGAATAATGTAATTGGTATTAGAGACAAAGCCGTTATCGCTACTTAGCATATTAACCTGTTCCCCAAACCCGCAATGCTCAGATTTTGTTTGAAATCGACGTCAAGGATGATTCTTCTGGTCATAATTTTTTACCCCAGAATGATTCTCACCTAAATAGGGATATTACCAAGCACCTAACCCATCCAGTATTTTATTGAAACTAGTGTTAAATTATTGTTTATCATCGGATCCAAAAAGGTACTATTTTACAGTTTGTGTGTGGCACTTGGTTGAATAAACAAGGGGCAAATGTAAACAAGGGTCTACATGGTCTATGTGATCACTAAGACTTTTTCCCCAATTTTAAACGCACAGAGCGCACCCAAAGATTAACATCCATTTTCATTTCAGTATGACCAAGGAATTATCATAATCGCAAACTATATTTTTTTATCCTTATAACACTCCAATTTTAAAACAATTTGACCTGATTTCAAATTAACCCCTACCCTGTACTAAATTTACCACCCTCTTATTTCCTTACAAAGAACGTTTTGAAGGTGTTATCGACATGTGTTGTCATGAAATGTTGCAAATAGTTCCAACTTTCTTGTATAAAATGTCCATAGTACATTCCAGGAGTTTGTGTGTGTGTGGCCTTGTTTAGGGGTAATTTTTTTTTTCTGTGTGGATTTTGTGTGAGAGTGAACGTTTTTCTTTTTATTTTCTTTTTATTTTATAGTTTGATGTTAAGTACTTATCTCATAGTAATACAACAGGTATTGTAAAAGATGAACCATGTTTTAGGCTAAATAGTAATTACTCTCTATTTTGTAAAGCGCTTTGACCTTGTTTTGAGAAGGCGCTATATCAAATGCCGTTTGTATTGTATTGTATAACATATGTGGTATCAGCGGAAAGCTTATTTCATTATCTTTAATTTGCTGCAAAGATCATTCCAATCGGTTAAGTATAGACCGAGCTACAATCTTTCGAATCAATAATCTGCAGTGAATAAATATCCTGATTTTCTTCTAGACAGAGCAGAAAACCGACTACTTGATTGAAACGACTGTAGCTTGGTCTATACTTAACCGATGTGAATGATCTTTGCAGTAAATTAAAGATAATGAACCCAGCTTTCAGATGATACCAAATATGTTAGATATATATTACTTTAAAATTCAAAATTGCAGACACAATCAGGGTCAAGTTTTTTTTTACTCACCCTGTATATAAAAAAAGCTAGTAGTGTAGTCTGTCTAGCCTGTATGTGTGTCTGTGGGTGTGTGTGTGTGTGTGTGTGTGTGTGTACGGATACTTAGAAGCCACGGGGGATTTGTTTTCCTTTCTAGCTAATTAATAATGTATTAGGTATTAGAGACAGCCCGTTATCCTAATTAGCATATTAACATGTTACCCAAACCAGCAATGCTCAGATTTTGTTTGAAATCGACGTCAAATGATTCTTCTGGTCATAATTTTTTACCCCAGAATGATCTTCAACCTAATAGGGATATTACTCAAGAACCTACCCAATGCTCAGATTTTATTGAAACTAGTGTTAAATTATTTTTATCATAGGATCCAAAATGGTACTATTTTCCGATGTGTAGCATTTGGTTTGCATAAACAGGGGTCAAAATGTAACACGGGTCTACATGGTCTATGTGAGTCACTAAGACTTTCCCCAAATTTTACACGCAGAGCCGTCACCCAAAGAGTTAACATCCATTTTCTATTTCAGTATGACCAGAGGAATTATCATTATCGACAAACTATATTTTTTAATCCTTATAACAAGCCAATTTAAAAACAATTTGACCTGATTTCAAATTTACCACTGTACTAAATTTACCCTCTTATTTCCTTACAAAGACGTTTTGAAGGTGTTATCGACATGTGTTGTCATGAAATGTTGCAAATAGTTCCAACTTTCTTGTATAAAATGTCCATAGTACATTACCAGGAGTATAGTGTGTGTGTGGCCTTTTTACGGGTATGTTTTTTTTTTCAGTGTGGATTTTTGTGTGAAGAGTGCAAGGTTTTTCTTTTAATTTCTGATGTGCAAACCGAATTATGACTGGTTTTTTTTCTTTTCAACAAAAATGATCGTATAATTAAAGGTACATTATAAAGATTATTTCCAGCCCACTCATTTTGGCAGATGTCATGAAAATGAATAGCTGCAATTCTTCATTTGCGGTAGTCCTATTATTAGATATGCACAAAAAATTCTTACTTTTTGAAAGACTTCCATATGTACCCCCCTCGTATATATTTACATGATACAAAATTTATTTTAATTTTGGCCTTGTTTCATCAAAAACGGAATAAACAGCTAAAATAATTAAAATTTATGTTGCATGTAAATATATGAGGGGGTACATATGGAAGTCTTGCCTTACTTTTTAGTTACTTGATAATTGTTGGCGCTAATATGCTGGGGAAAATTGGTATAGGCGTCACGCGTCGATACCATATTCTTAATTGCATTAAGAGAGTGACATTTGAACTGCTTTACAGGTGGTCTAAAGATCTAGGTTATGTGATTAACAGCAAAACACCAGGAATTCGATACAGTGTGACATGGTCATTACATTTGACGTATTCCATGAAATCTCCTCCTCTGAAAGCTCCTTGTGATATGATTAATGCATGTACAGTTCATTTCCCATTTTTAATTAGGCTTGCCCAATTTTCACAGTAATGGGAACAATTTTTCATATTACTTTAATTTGTTGTACATATGTTCACAAGATATTTTTGAAATATACTCTGCAGCCAAAAATAATGTCTTCGTTTGAAGCAAAAAAAAACACTTGGTAGAGCTATAGTCTGATTTTTTATCCTTGGCACTTCATGCATATTGTTCAGAGGTAACACACCACTAACTCACTTATACACAGTAGTCTATGGCAAAATGGCAACTTTGAGCACGTTCCTTTCACATTTAAAAAACTCTCACAGAGGAAATACGACAATATCACACCAAATCACCAAATAACCAAATTTTGAACATATGATGACCAGGAAATTTTTTAGTTACGAATCACCAAACTCGCCCGACGTCAGACCGGCAACACACGATTCTCTATAGTCGCAAATTGGCAAATCGATGTGAAATTGATGAGCGCGGAGTAAATTGCCTCAATTCACTGTCCAAATGCCCATTAGTTTGAGAAAACATATCATTTTACCATGTCAATCATGAAATTCCATTACTTTCTTAATATAACTAGTGCATTTTCAGTCCTTTTAAAGCATTTTTGTAGATGCCATGCAAGAAAGTAGTCCACCCAATATTTTGTATCCTTATGGCAGCCAGGTTAGTAGGTTAGTGGTGTATAACATAAGAGCGTGGTTTCATTTGAAATTTCATTCGAAATTATAGAAAAAAACCGAAGATATAGTGGAGTATATAAATCGATATTACAAGATAAAGGTTTCGAAATTGTGTATAATTTAAAATCAATTAAATCATTAACAAAATCAAAAATTTAATTAATTTAATATTTGATGACCATTGTGGTTGTCTATATGCAGTAGGTGCAAGAATTTGTTAGATTTATACGGACTTACATGTCTTTGAAGCACCTTGTGTCTGGGTCTTTATTTGTCACTTGTAACATCTGTTACGAGCTCCAAGTATTTGCAATAATTTATTTCACTTTTGCAGCTAACAGTGAGTTGAAGTTATAAATTAGCACATAAAATATAAATGAATCCAAGTAACATAATATTAAAGAATACCTGGTTTGTGTGCATATCTGGTGTGTGTGGAACATTTGGATGGATAGAGAAGTTTCCAGAAGTTGCTCAGCTAAATGGATTGTACTACAATATGTGTCACTGAATTATAGATGGCGCACTAATGCATGTACAGTAAGGGAAGTGCTATACGTGCAAAGCTCAATACATAGAAGCCATTGGAAGTAACGTGAAAGTTCTAGAAAACTCAAGACTTGTGATGTAATAGACAATTGTGAGTCATAAACAATGCTAGAACCTTCTGGAGTTGTGTAATAGGCTATACAAGCATCTGAGAAAGGAAATACACGCATTGCACCATTGCTCCAAGTTGATGATAGCTATCTCTTAATAGTGACAATGACATTATTAGAACACACTGTCTCCACGGTGGACATGAAGTGTCTTCGTAGTCTCAACTCCAATAGTTGTCGTCTGATTGTGTAGCCGTCTTCGGTTTTGTATTTCGTGGCCTCTGAGTTATCCAAGGATAAACAAGCTATAGCACTTTCAGACTTTATATTTAGTCGACCTCCGAACTTCGAGAGTCATAAGAAGCTGGTTTTCGTCAGTAAGGGCAAGTCGTTCGTGGACATGTCCCACTATTGGAAATGGAGTTTTACTCTGGAATATTCGCCAGGACTTTTTGTAACTGCATCTTGTTGTAATTTTGCCGCAGCCCGCGTCGCGGCACACACCAGGTTGTAAGTTTAGTAGATTATTAAAAAATATTATTATAACTGTTTAATTTGATATTATTTTTGATAATCTGATCATCATTTTAATGTACATACTTGATTTGAACACGCGATCGAAATATTTTGTTATTGAATTTAAAATCAAGCTAATAGTGTATTGTCTAGTTACTCAGTAGTTTGAACCCGAAGTTATAGCGTTTACAAAGGTTTACCAAGTTGGCGCACCCCTGGGAAGTACATATTTTTCCTAAAAAATCTCTAAAATTATAAAAATCAATTCTACGTGTGTTCTCACGTCTAGTATTTGCACATTTTCTTCAAAATAAAAATGAATTAAATGTCATCTCCTTTTCCCCCGAATATCAGTGACCAACAGGTACACCGATTCATTGACTATAGCAAATAATGGCGCTATTGATAAGTAAATTTGCGCGATATGCCAGGGGTGCAAAAAACTATTCTTTCCTCAGAAGCAACATGCAATGTTCACATAGATACCTACAAGACATTCAACCATTTCCTCGGAGCGGCGCTCCCTGCTCCCGCATTTTTTGCACCCCTGCGATATGCATAGGACAAATGAATCGGATTCTTTTTTCTTTTATGTGAAACTGCAGAGCTATTCTTATTGTGAAGTTGAAAATCTTTCAGATGTTATCACCGCCCGATTTAGATTGAAAATGAAGAAAATATAACTCGAAGAAAATAAAACCATTTTAGTCCATTTTGCACCATGGCAACTATTTGAGGGCCTATTTTTACTAGGGGGATGCAAGAAATTCTACTTGCTTTGTTATTGATGCAACAAGTGGCAACTAATGATTATATAAATAGCATTAATAAAGTTTTTTTAATACTGAATCACAATTTTATAGTCCGAGTCGTAAAAGTTTGAGAGCCCATAACTTCAAAACGGAATGGAATTTGAATTTTCCTTTTGACCTCCTCTGTAGCCCCATGAAATGTACCTTTGACTGCAATTTCAACAAAATCTGAGAGGGTGGGTTCCACACCTTGGTGTTTTGGCATGGAATGACCCTAAATTGAATAGAAATGGGGTTACGCGGCAAATTACGGGTTTTAGTGTGGCCTGTGGTTTGTTATGTCAATGAAATAGTTCCCGTAGGATATCTGTGCTAAAATTGATTTTCTTGCTGTTTTTCATTCAATAGGGACAAGACTGTCAGAAAATGATGGGGTTCAAATTTTCAGACTACTGCCCCCTTCTTCAATGTTACAACAGGGGAAAATTTGAAATCGAGTCAAATTGTGTTTTAAGGTATAATAACATGCATGTTCGTCTTCTTATAAGGATTAGAAAAAGTATATATTTTTCCAAGGTTCCAACCTTTTCAAAGTTAATGTTTCAAGGTCATCCTGGGGCAAAATTTACAATGCTCAGATTTTGTTGTGATAAGTTGTTGGTATTGTATCATAGGATCCAAAAATGTATTGTTTTACTGTGTGCGACATTTGGTTGGCTAAATACATAGCAAAATGTAGCAAGGGTCACCAAAACTTTCCCTAGATGTTGCAATGGTGATGTCACCAAATCAGTTAAAATGCATTTTCTGCTTCAGTATGACAAGAGGAATCATTTGACAGCACTTTCAACATCATCGGAGCATTTACCCCCAGGCTGACCTTGAACCATTATGGGGCTATACGGCTTTAACTGAAGGTTGGAACCTAGGCAAATATATACTTATTTGAATCCTTATAAGGAGACAAATGCGTTAGTGTACATTAAAACACAATTTGACTCGATTTTAAAGTTTCCCTGTATTATATTAATATTTCCCTCCTTGAAGAAGGGGGAAGCAGTCCCAAAATTTGAACCCGGTCATTTCCTGACAGTTTAGGCCCTATTGAAACCCAACAGCAACAAAATCAATTTTAACATGAAAATCCTACGGGAATACACAGCAAATCACACTATTTGGTTCTGCACAAAGATGTTAGGTCACAGTTTGCCAAACAACTTTTCGTCATTCACTTTTCCTCATCTTCGTTTCCCTTTCAAATAAATGTTGAAATATAGGGTTGAAGTTGAACACAGTAGAACCTCAAACTTCATTCATTCGCGATCGAGGATAATGCATTCTGCGTTATATATCATGAAAAAAAATAGCTCAATCTAAATCGGGTGGTGATAACACCTGGAATATTTTCAACTGCATGGGTATAATAACAATGGCTATGCACTTCGGGCAAAAAAGGGAATCTGGAGTATGTTGTCCTTTGCATACCGTGTGGATACACTTACCAATATATAGCGTCATTATTTGCTGGAGTCAATGAATCATGTGGATCATGTGTACATCCGTTGTCCACTGATATTCAGAGCAAAAGTTGAGATGACGTTCAATTAAATTTTCTAGAAAATGTGCACATACAAGACGTGAGAACACACGTAGAACTGATTTCCATAAGTTTTATCAAAATTATTTCGGAAGAATTATGTACTTACCAGTGGTGCGCCACCTTGGTCCTTATCCAAGCATCTTTTTCTCTTTGACCCTATGGTCTATATGTATTGTATTGAACGCAAAAGATCCATCCAATTGGAAATAATTGCGTTCAGTATGTACCCACAGCGACACGACAGGATTTATATCAATGAATCAAAGGTATGGAACAAGTATTAGGTTTGTGAGACCGTATAGTACAGTAAAGCCCACAGTGCAATGCTCATAAAGTTGGAATAAAATATTTTTACCACTTTTTATGGAATTATTCTTACAGTGTGAGTTATGCTATTTAGGGTGTGTATCGCCATACTTGAATGATCAGTCTCTTCCGAACATATCACCATGAACTTAGTCCACACGAACTGTGTCCTTAGGCTGAAAGGAAAAGGGGGTATTTGAACAGCAGATTTAAGGATTTTGTTACAAGATTTTCACATGAGTCATTTTTACATATAACACATTTTTGGGTGATTTCATGCATCAAAATGTTCAATAGTACTGTTTTAAATGTCAATCGGTCACTAACATCGAGTATGACCATCCCTGACATGAATCAATGCGTCAAGACATCGCGGCATACTGTCCACAAGGTTGCTTATGATGTCAATGGGCAGAGCGTCGTACTCATTGGTCAGAGGCTGAGCTAACTCTTGTAGTGTTTGAGGAAGATTGTCCCTGCAATTGATGCTCGACCTAAGGCATCCCAGCATGTTCGATAGGGTTGATAATTAGGGGAGCAAGCAGGCCATGGTATCTGCTCTACCCCCACTGCCTCAAGATATTGTCTCACTACAGCGGCCCTGCGCGGCGTGGCGTTGTCGTCTTGCAGCCGAAAATTGTTTGCATAAACCCTTCTTGCTTGTGGCAGGCAGTGTTTTTCCAGAATGTTCAGGTACACGGTGGCGTTCATGTTTCCATCTGGCACCACGAGTGAAGTTTTTCCACCATAATGAATACCGGCCCATACCATCACTGAGCAGCCACCACCTTGAGTCGATTCCTGAATACAGTCATCTCGGAGGTTCTCACCACGTAATCGACGAACCCTTTGTCTTCTGTCTTGACGGTCAGGATGTAGACCGCTCCTCGCTTCATAAAGACAACATGTCGCCAGTGTCCCAGCTGTAATCGTCTGTGCTCCCTAGCTCAGCGAAGTAGAGCAACTCTGTGATGAACGGTTGGCCATGGAAATTATTCGTCTTCCACGGTAACCGTGTTGACGCAATCTCCTATTTACAGTTTGGCAGGAAACATTGATTCCATAGTGACTTCTTCACAAACGACGAAACGACGGCTATAGTTAGCATTTTCCGGGATCTTCGGTACATATTAAGCAGTCGGCGATCATCTCGTCTGGTAGTCAATCGTGGTCGTCCTGGAGATTTTCATGGTTCAAAAGACCCACCTCTCCATGATGTCTGAGGATTTTACAGACCGTACTCGAGGAAATCAACAACTTTGGCTTGTTTGTACCATCCCCGTCGGAGCGAAAGTACTCTTCGGCGTATTGACAATGCCTTTGGACGAGGCATAGCGTTTTTGTTGTAACGGTACAGAACAACTCTGGAAAACGTGGGCTCGTTGCACACAGGCTTGAAGCAGGAAAAGGAACAAACAACAGACTTCTAACCTTTTATAGCTCTCAACAAAAGGCATGGTTACGTAATTCAAAATTATGCACGGATTCACTTCACCTGGGTAGTGGGACTCATTGTGTAATCATTCACCTACTCTAATAATTAATGATTACTGAGGCGTTCAAATAGATATACGTTTTAAGATGGGGTCTGAAAAAAATCCAACTTTATGAGCAACCGTGTATTTAAGAAGTATTTTATTAGGTTTTCAAAACAGCAAACCCCATTAAATTCGGGTCCCAAATGACTGAGTTGTCCAATAAGTCCACTTTTTAAAATGCATATTAATTTTCCCATTGTTTTTCAGCAATTTTGTATCCGTGTTCCTTTTAATTTGACCAAATTCAGAAAGGCAGCAAAATTAGGGTCTGTTCCTTGGAACTTACACCTGTGGATATAAAACTTCATGCAAAGGAAAAGAAAAGCAATGCATTTATCGTGTTCTGAAGTGTCATGAACGCCAAATATTGGAGAACGTAAAAAACTCCCCAGAAACAGAATTAATTAAAAAACATAAATCGTCCCACAGATTTGAAACTTTTTCACATTCACAAAATAAAATGAAAAATAGATTCTGGAAAATCCTTACAAAAGTAACAATTGGGCGAACCAGCCCTGCCAATTTTATGAAGAAATTGGTTGGTACAAATGGCTCTGTGAAGAAATTTGAAATAGAAAGAACGTAATTGGGTTTCAATGGTACATTTGAAATTAGCACCATGAATCCCATACCAATCCAATTCATCCAGGACATCCAAAGTATCAACCCATTTAATTTCAACATCATGCAACATTGGCCTGGGGTCCGTTCGCGAACCTCATGCGTAACCCTACGTGTACACTAACTCATGCGTATGTCCTACATAATAGACATTTTCATACCATTTACACAGTTCTTTGGATAAGTTGATCCACTCAGGCATGACATAGTATGCACGTAGATTTACGACTGAGTTTCGCGGACGAACCCCTAGTTCCTAAGAATGGAATAGACATGTTTGGGAACTTTAGCTTGATCAATTATAGAGAAGCCGTAATTTTGTCAAAAACGTTTTCCTGAATATTTTTGGGATTCTGAAACCAATCAACACAAATGCCTTTAATCAAAAAAATATATTTTCTCCTGTCAGTAATGGGAATATCAAATTCAGCTACTAACATTTCAAATGGTTTCACCAAATTATAACCAATAAACAGATCAGAAATATTATGAATCCCCTTTTCATCTCAAAACGGGTAGAAAAAATGTCTTTGATTTCAGACGGACATTTTTATTCCACCAATTTGGATCTTGAAGATGGAAATCAGACCAGCCTAAATTCTCCTTAATCTTATCTCTGTACCAATACCATAATTTAATAGTTTCAACAAGCTGACAATTAGAAAGGGTATTCAAAATACAGTTAGGAGCATCAGACCTCAGCAAGATTGTTCAATCTGTGTGGAATATTTCCAAGACAGAGCGCTCTAATTTTTTCCAAAAACAAGAATGGTCTGGGTCAAGCAGGGTGTTTTAACCCAATAAATTTCTGTACCTGAAAATGGAGAGGATCAAACATCCTCAACCTCGCCATGTTCATAATCTTTTGACTCTATCATGTCCCCACACTCCAACAGGCCTAGTTGTGCAATTTCTTGAAAACTGCCTGGAATATTCATGCAGAACAGAACACGAAAAAGATAAAGAAGTTGGGGTAACAAAAAGATTTAAAACAGTGACTTGTCCCCAAGATAGACAAATTTCTGTGTTTCCACAATTAAGCATATTAGCCACTTTTTGAAGAGCGCCCGCCCAATTTTCAAATAGTGAGATTTTTTTGCAACAGCTATGTTGGTAATGGTCTAGAAACCTAACCTACGACCGAGAATGCTCAAAAATGTGTATTATCATAACATGTGGCGATTTTTGGTAATTAGAATTGGGATCCTAGATTGTACTTATCGACAAAGAGCTGGAATGCTACGTTTATGTTCGTCCATGATGAAATAGATACCAACTCGAGAAAATTATCTCTAACTTGCCTGAACCAGATAAAAGCAACTATGGATGATCGTAGCACACGTACAGAGCGTATTTCCCGGCTATTTACATTGGAAGGCAGGCCGTGTCCTCCTCCGTCCATCCAGCAGCCGTTGAATTATTATCGGGGATCCCGATAATATTATTCTAATTACAAATTCCTTCCCTTCGTTTGTGAGACCAGACATTTTCGAGGCTTAACCATTCACAAATGGTATGTAGAAGATGAGGGGGGAGGATTTTTCCTCGGCCGTTCCCCCTCTCCATGTAAAGAGCTAAATATTTTGAAAAATTGGGTGCGCTCTTAAAACATGTGCTAATATTGCTTTAAGAGTGTGCTCAATTTGATTCAGTTTAGGTATAAAAAAAATTGAGCTCATAAAGGGAGTTTACATTAAGAGAAAAATATACTCAAGAGTTTCAAAGAATTTGTTTCTCACATTTAGAACCTTCATTCTGAAATGGAACAAAATGGACTCCCTTTTAACTACCAATATGAAATCTCAAGATTTAGACAAATTACATTTTCAACCAGCGAAAATGAGGCAAACTTATCATGAGCTTATTAAAAAGGGGCCTGAAGTGTCCTAAATCCCCCTTAAAAAACCTGTGGTATCATCAGCCAGTCAATTAACTTTTTTTTCCATAGGCTTCCACCTTATACCTTTAATATCATCATTACAATGGATAGAAATAGCAAGAATCTCGGTTGCAAAAAGGAACAAAAAAAAGGTGAAATAGGACAGCCTTGAAAAAAAATCCCATCGAGAACATAGTCACTAGGATTACAAAAAACATTATTTGAATAACATACTTTTCCTACCGATTGTAAAAAGTCTTAACCCATTGGAATGAAATTATCCCCAAGATTGAATCTAGAAAGAATCTCCAAAAAAAGAAATATCATGTTCAACGCTGTCGAAAGCTTTTTCGATAGCTAACAGAACAATTATTGGACGCCCTGAATATAACTATCAGCAAACTCAATCATAATCGATCCATATTATGAATATTACAGCCCATCTCCGACCTTGTCAGTATCACATTTTTATCTTCCTGAATGTGATTGTCCCGAGGCAGGTTGTAAGGGTTGGCATTATATTTGGTTTCCTAAGGAGTACTCGCAGGGCCGCTTTAATAAACTCGGGAGATGAAGCACGTGCATTCCGTTTGCGATTAAGCGGTCGCAAAATTCCGCGATTTTTCCACCTCTGCGTTTACGCGAATTTGTAAAGCGTTCGTAAATCGCGTAGAACTCTGATGTTGGTAGGACTTGTCTAAGAACCGCCTGATTAATTACGCTTCTCACCTTTCAACGCACCCATTTTTTTGTTTGTTGCTGCGTGACCATATAGGCGTTGTAAATAACGCGAAACGCATCGTCTCTAGTGCAGATGGAAATTTCCCTCTAAAATTGTCCCTTTTTCGACGATTTTCCAGGAAAACTAATACGGTGACACCATTTTTTTATTTTCGGTCTTCTTTCATTGCACTTAGACCTAACTTGTGAAAATCAGAAAAACTTCGGCCCTTTGTTATCTTTTTTGGAGCACTTTATATCGGTAAATAACATTTTCCCCATAGAGTTGCGGGTAAATAATGTAAGATTTTGAGCATGATTAATGTTTTGTATGGATGCCAAGGTGGAACATTATTGGATCCAAAACTAATAATGCTAAACTTGGATGATTTACGCCCAATATTTTTATTGTCTCGCATGAGTTTTAAATATTGGGCTCGAACTACGTTTGGCCCAATATTTTTTTTGCAACTCATAGCTCGACCAATAATAGTGGGCTCAATCAAGCCAATTTTATACCACAAATGTTTACTTTTTTGAAAGTCTTTTTCTCTCAAAAAAACGAATATGGTACATATTTTTTATTTCAATTTGTTATCATCACAAATAATGTACTATATATCAAAGTTTTTAAAAAAGAAATTGAGCTTCAAGCAAATATTTCCAGAATTAAGAAAGATATTTCTGATTTAGTCCACCTCAGAATAGGATAAACTCTCTGCTTTGCTAAATGATTGATATTTGGAAGACCAATTTATTTCAATTCTTGATCAGGAAACTGCTGGTTTGGTTGTAAGGTCTCGAATGAAATGGGCTGAATTTGGTGAGCGTAGTTCAAAATATTTTTGTAACCTTGAAAAAAACGGCTTTTGGAGAAGAAAAATATTCTTTTACTTCTCAAAGATATGCATGTTCTTTGGTGTCATCAAATAATTCATGGTGAGCTGTCTATTTTTATAGCTCTTTGTATTCATCTCAGAGAATCCAGATTTGGAGAAAGAGGGTGCTTTATTCTTAAAGGACATGAACATCCCTAACTATCTGATGATGTTAAAGCTAACCTTGATAAACCTATTACAAAAACTGAGTCTGCTTTCTTTCCTTTTTCTTTCTCTCTGCCTTGAAATAATGAATTTTATACCAAATCGCCCTGTATGGATGGCTTCCAGTTGAATTCTTGTTGTTTTCTTCATGAATTTCTGGATATGCCTTTTGAGTTTCATATCATACTCTTTTTTTTGTGAAACAAGGTCTATGTCCATTGCCATAAGAAGTGCTGTAGTTACTTTGCTCCCTAAGAAGTACATGACCATAACGTAATGAGTTAATCCCAATAGGGTTATTTCCCTTCGATACCCAGACTACAAGATTATTGCAAAGGCTATGGCAATCCTCC
>JAMKCH010065568.1:0-11846 GCA_023653785.1 Ophioderma brevispina
TTGATATCGTGCTGCTTTAGCTATTCAAAAAAATCACTGGAATGATGGTTGACTTACTTTACGTCCAATTTCTTCTTTTCATTGATGACCAGTCCAAAGACTGAGCGAAGTGGCATTAGGCGCAAGAAGTAGCAGGCACACATGGATGCGGAGTCATGGTAACCGTGCATGGAACGCTTGATCTTGAGCTCCTCCTGAAGGAATTCTCAAACTGCTTGTCATGTACTCAACATATGGGTTTGGTAACGGGTCCAAAAGAAACAATGAAACGCTTACTCAATTTACACCTGTTTAGAACATTTCATCACAGTCTAAAATATTTAAATTCCTGTTCCACAAAAAAAAGAATCTTCAATTTACACAAATATACCATCACAACATACAAGCAAACACTCACTCTCCCCCTCGTGCCCTCAGCTCGCTCTCTCTATGTATATAGATGCAGTTTACTAAGAAAAGTTTACTTCCATGAAGATCTTCATTGAATCAAGGACGGTCAATACAAAATAGAAAACTTTGAAAAAAGTTGAATGTCTTCAAGCATGTTGAACTATTCTGAACATTGACAATTTAACACTTATTTCTCTACGTAGATTATGGAGGAATATTTATTTAAAGGCACTACCCGGTGGATTTGCTAAATCATAAATCGAAAAAATCATCAAACTCAATTTTTTCATGTCTGTAAGCAAGTTTGGTACCAACATACCTACAAATGATATACCGAAGCAAACCACCTAATATCAACCGAATTGCCGATATTTATTCAATTACTTTCCGTACAGGACACTTCTTACAACCCTTAAGGTCAGTGTGAACCTTGAGTTCCGAGTATCTATTTCGGTTTGTAACTTTGCAAATAATTTGATTTTGTATGTAAAGTATACATTTCTAGAAAGAAATTAACGCTGAACCCCGATGATGGCAGCAGATTAATGTAAAACTTCCGTATTTTGAGAAAAATAC
Organism: Ophioderma brevispina; assembly: GCA_023653785.1. Classification (NCBI taxonomy): domain Eukaryota; kingdom Metazoa; phylum Echinodermata; class Ophiuroidea; order Amphilepidida; family Ophiodermatidae; genus Ophioderma; species Ophioderma brevispina. Next base: position 967 of record JAMKCH010065568.1, read on the forward strand.
CAAAAAAACACGATTTTGCCCCAAAAATTTTCAGACAGCATAACAAAAACAATTTGAATTTTCATTGATTTCTTATGTTATTTTTTAGAAGCAAACACATTTGGTCTAGGGAGGCGTTTTTTTTTCATTTGTTTAAAATAGAGCTTACTTTTCGAAATAACGGAAAATGTCAAAAAGTGTTGGGATATTTTACTTTCTTCTTTTCCAAAATTTGAGTATATATATTGGGGAAATCTTTAGCTAAAATCAAAAAGAAAAATGAAAATTGAGGAAAACCGTGTCCCTCAGAGAAGAACGATTGCTATCATAGGAAAGTTAAACCTTAACCTTTTACTTTCGGTATTTTTTGGAGTTATATTGTCATGAAATTGCCAAATTTGCGAAATTGAACATTGAGACCACGCCGTGTTTTTTATTAAAAAAGTGACTTTTCAACGCGTTTCCACGCCATTTTAAGCTGTCTCTTTCTCAATAACTTTACTTTGAGCTTTCAAAATTGAGTAGGTTGTGCAATTGATGAAAATCAACCCATCTTATGCACTTTGATCAAACATCAAAACATATTTTGTCTCTAATTCCAGAAATTAGAAGAAATGAAATTTCATCTGGTCTAAATTAGCGCTTTGGTTTACATTTTTCAATATTATTTTTTCGTTTTTCCTTTTCCAATATGCTTCGCCTGCAAAATACATTAAAACCGCGCACGCTTCATTACGCAGCAAAAATTCACCCTGCGACGCGATGCTGCGCCATGCGACTGACGGCGTGAAATGTGCTGAAATTCCCGCCGTTTAGACCAAGCGTTTTGTGAACTTTTAAATGGTCAATAGCTGTTTTAAATCGTCAAAAAATACAGCTCAGGATAGTCTGCAGTGGATAACCTTTATTTGTAACTATAGAACACCGCTTGATGTGTAAAATGTGGGCAAAAATCAGAATTCGTGTTAAAACCAAAAGCACAGGGGTTTGACACTGCCCCTTAATTCAATGGAAGTCATGTCCTTTGAAGACTGCTTTTTCTTCCTTTGTCTGCAAGTCTTCATTGGAAAAAATAACTTATGAGATTTTACAGACTTATCCTTCATTTTAAGCCTATACTGCAAATTTTCCATATGTTGACTCTTTCTGTGTGCCATCACTGAAGTGTCTTTAATCTTTTCCTGAGATGGCCATCGCACGCAAGTGTTGAAAAATCCATGCGTGCTTGGCCTGACTCTACCCGTGAACCTCCGTATAACATGACGGCGCTCTACCAATTAAGCTAACAAGCCACGGTTGGCAGAGGAGCGATAGAATAGATGACTATCGCTCCTCTTTTTTTTTTTTAACACTTGCACGCCTGGCCATTTCCAGGGAAAGAATTAAATAACATATTCATCACTAGAAAGAGAAGGGGGTCGGTGAGAGGGTGGAAAGGGAAACGGTAGGGCGGTTGACGTTTAATAGAAGATAGGGAGGTGGCGGACGGGAAAGCGTGGGCGCGGGCATGGCATTAGGGACCCACAACCGAGGTGGCAAAAACCTGAGGGGGTTAAGTATAGAGTGGCAGAAAGTTAGACAAGAAGGGGGTTGAGTTCTAGAGGGAGACGCCAACAAAGTAAACGTGGGGGGGTCCAAAGGTAGGTTGGGAGGGGGGGGGAAAGGGGGTCAATGGAAGGGTGAATTGGGAGGCAGACAGGGGAGGGGGAAGACTAGGGCACGGAAGTATGGGGGAAGAAGGTTAAAACAAGGGGGACAAGAGCGAACAAGAAGTACTGGGAGGCAAGATAGTAAGCGTAAAACGAGGTTCAGGATAAAAGGGGGAGCAAGTAGGGAGGGGTAACGAGGGGAGCCGACGGTGGACGAGACGTAGGAGAGAACGGCGGGGTGGGTAGGAAATGTATAAGCTAGAGGGGAGGGGGGGAGGAGGGTGATGGCAGTTGGAATTGGAGGTTTCCCGGGCGGAGAGAGGAGGAGAATAGGAGGGCGAGCCCCAGGTTCGACGGGAGTAATGGCTAGGTGAAGAAGGCTTGGGATGAGGAGGTGGGGCGCAGGAGAGTCTGAGGTGGGGCGGACGTGGAAGGCAGCGTAAAGGAGGAATATAAGTGTGAAGTGGGTAGCGAAAGACAGGAGAGGTGGTGAGGTGGAAGGGGGGGGAGAGGAAGTGATACGGGCCGGGGGTCGGCAGCGAGTTAAGAGTCAACAGAATTATTAAAGTGGCGGATTGGGCGCGAGGAAAGGGTTGAGTAACGGAGAAAGATAAAAGAAGGGTGAACGAGGTAGGGGGGTATGTAGTGGGAAAGAAGACAAGGTAGGAGGGGGAAGGGGGGAAGTTTTTGAGTTGGGGGAAGGGATCGATAGGAGAAGTATAAGTGAGTAGAGTAAGGGGGGGGGCGTTAGCAAAAAGAAAGGTTACGTGGAGGGAGGAAGGGTGGGCGCAGACGTGGGGGACGGTTGGGTGGCGCAGGATAGTGACTATAGCGTGAGGGAAGATGGTGAACATCTTAGGAGAGTTGGGTGGAGGTGCGTGGCGAAGGGGTGGAGTGGGGGTATGGAGAGGTGGTAGTTTAGAAGGGGGGGGGGGGCGAAATAATGCAGAGAAAGGGTGGAGCTGGTAGGGTAGTGGTAAAACGGGGGCACTACAAAAGAACGAACAAAGACCCCACAACCAGCCAATTAACAGCCTTTTAACAAATTTTTTTTTAAATTCGGGGGCGGTTTTCGGCTGACGCTGGAGAGAAGAATGATACGTTGGGGAGGCACGCGGCTGGGTTGGGGGTTGAGGAAGGGTTGACAGTACACTACGGCACAAACAGATAGATGGTGGAGGGCGTGCCCTCCCTGGAGTACTTAGTTAAAATTTCAAAAACTAAATATTAATTTTTAATTAAAAACAAAGATTATGTAAATACCATTCTGATGCTGTTAGGAAAGCGATGGACACCTTTCAGACCTAAACCTATAGAGATATCTATCGCTCTTCTACCAACCCTGGCCTTGTAGCTTTAATTAGTAAGAGCATCGCAATATGTTATAACAGGTTGCCCGGTTCGAGTCCGGCCAAGCCTGCATGGGTTTTTTTTTTCCACACTTGTGCGTGCTGCAATCTCCAGGACAGATGAATCGAATCTTCTGAACATGCTGCATAATTAAAAAAAAAAAAAAAAGAAAAAAAAAAAAAAAATAAAGTAAAGAATATCATCGTGCATTGTTACGCCTCTAATAACTGGTCAACAAATTTATATAGAACTTTAATAGCCATTCGTTCATCACCTACCTATCTTCTTTGTTGATCTGATCACCAAACCCACTGTGTTTACCAGCAGTCATCTTTTGAGTTTCACATTGCTTTCTTGAATTCTGTAAACAAACAATCGCAAACAAAGGTAAAATTCTTCATCACGCTTGGCCCTTTTTAAAATTGTGACTGTAAAGCACTATATTACTATATAGACATGAAGTTTCTTTACAAAGTTATAAAGTGACACTGTGACAACATAAGTGTCTTGATCTGTAAAAAATCATCTCAATTTTATCTTCACTGTAAATAGAGAATAAGGCATTTGTGACAACAGGAAAGCACTTGAAATCATACCCAAACCAGTATGCAACCCAAGGTTAAGAAGATTGCCATCCAAAGCATAACATGTACCAAGATTTCTTATAATCTACATCCATCGACATACAGCCATTATTTTCGATTTTACACGGCTCCAAATCAAGAAAAAATCCATATGATACAACACGGACGACGCATATACCGCGAAGAAGTCAACCTGTGTACTTATGCAAGAAAACTGGGCCACGCGAACGTTCGTTCCACGATGACGATCAGGACTCGTTACGCGTATCGCGTAGTTGTTACTCGGGCGTCACTTCCGGGTACGTCTGCGCGCGATAATCACTTCGTTTTGGAATTTCTTTAAAAGCTTGTCCAAAACACATGATATTACTGCCCAAATTTTATCAAATATTACAGTTTCTCAATTATCCTCAAAAACTGCATTTGCATTGATACCAATACATAATGAATGAACCATTTTTTGGTGGTATTATAAGTATGTTTAAAGGACACTATCAGTGATGAAAATATTGAATTTGCAGGACTAGCTTCAAAGTCAAGGATAAGTCTGATAGAAGTATCAGAAAGTTACCTTTTCCAGCTATAGAAGAAAGTAAAAGAAAAGGAAGGAAAACGGCCCAGTGTTCCCAAGAGAACGATTCTCCATTCAATAACTTATTTTAGTAAGTGTCCTTTCGGACAATAATGACTAAAATCTTCCGATTCTGTCATTATAGGTGCTTTGGTCTTATCATTTGCCGGTTTGTTGGATACCTTACTTGTTAACAAAATTGCTAAAATCTGATTTTTGATGATTTTTCGAATTGCTGATTTAGCAATCATGATAGGGTCTTTAAAGCATGTCCATGGACCCTTCATAATCTTTGACCCCCAATTTTCAGGAATGCACCCAAGATAACAGTTGGTGGAATCATCATTGTTTGTCGTTTGTGTTGGAGATTTGGAGTCTGTTTTCAAGGGGTGTTTTTGAAGAGTCTAATTTATGGATGCAACAGGAATTCATTCCTGTGAAGGGTTGAACAAATGAGATCTTTTGTGTGGACTGACTCTGGTAGGTAATGATAATGAGCCCTTGAAAGAGACCATGAATGTCGTAGAGCAAATGTGAATTTTCAATCCATTAATGGGCATAATCATACCCTAAATAGTGATTTCAGGCTAGAGTCATTATAAGGATTTACATATTTACCTCAAATCATTGTCTATAGGTGATGTGATGGACTATGAGTCACCCCAAATGGCACTTTTACTCAAAAATTATACAACCCTTTTGTAAGATATTGTCACACCACTGTAGGTAACCCCCAACCCCTTTTCACCCATTTTGGTAAAAGCTTAACAATTTCCATAATAAAGCTTGTAGTAAAAACAATTAAATTTTGATTTAGGATGATAATGTAACGGTATTCTTTAGTTTAAATGTAATTCGAAATTACATAGATAGCAGAACTGTGCGGAAAAAGTAACTGACCGATGCATTAAACATAACATAAAGGGACATTTCGTGGAACCATAGGCTCTCCCCCGATCTTACAAAAAAATACATATAGTAAAAACTTGAGTCATCCCCCTGGCAGATGGCAGTAGGGAACATGATTCAGAGGACCTTTGAGTTTGGTCCATGACCTTTGAATTGACATCATCCACATATATCCACCATTGCCAACCCCCCCCTGAACCCCAAAGTCTGGTTTGAATCGGACTTCACATTTTTGAAGAAGACCTGAAAACAAAAAACTAACCAAAACATAACCAAACTGGCACAAAAAACAGTACACACACATACAGACTTGAGTGCTCTCACAAATTCCCTTACTGCTTTTCAAGCGAGGGGAATAAAAATTGAATTTTTATAATCATCTGGACAATGTCTAAATAAGTTCGGGTGCCCTAATTCTACAGCAGATTCCAATCTCTCTGAAGAAAATCGTAATTTTGTATTTTCTAGTTAATGCAAAATTACATTTTAAATTAAAACTTTTTCAATGCTCAATGCATTATTGCTTCTGAATGTTCTGAATTTGAATCTGATAAATTTCCCAAAAAAAAAAAAAAAAATATGTGGGACAAAACTATCAAATCACTGACCGTATGTGCTGGCAGTAACTTTGACCCCTGGACGATTGTGTGGTGCGGGTGACGCTTCAAACTGGTGTTAAATAGTGGGTCCATGAGCGTTGATTTCCCCAGACCAGTCTCACCTGAAACAAAGGGATGTAACAATAAGCAGATATAAATTTGTAATTAACAAAGTTCCACATTTAAACAGTGCATCAAATTCGGTTTGTTCCTTGCTAAAATAAGGCTAAAACAGTTAATAATTGACTTTTTTTTAATGGTGGAAAAGAGTGGTAATAATATACAAGGATTGAGATTGATCTATCGTGTTTGTCTGTCCATTCATGATGAAGATGACCAAGACAAGAAATAATTCAAAGGATAAAAATCCTCAAAAAGAATGGCAATGTCATGACTTGCACATGGGTTGGTTTACAGTTAGGGAGGGTTTCACAGTGTCGACCTCACTCTCTCGTCCAGGCTCATATATCCAATAGCACAATGACTGGAGATGATACTGGATGCATTGGACAGATTAAGACGACTTTCTGCTGTGTTGTTCCCAACAAGGGTTCTATTACTCTACTCAGATGGAATAGAGCTTAAAAGGATATAAAGGAAAGGGTTCAGCATTTGGTCCAGTTGCCACCCGTACTATATCATATGGGGATAAACTCCAACCACCAACCGTTTTATGGGTTGATGTTGTTGGTATCAGTGTCACTGATTGATCTACAACCACAAAATTTGTTAGTAAATTAGAAATTTCACAATTTTTGTACCAAAGAAATGAACCTCAGCTTAATCTTTTCATATGGGGATATTTTTGATAGAAAGCTTTATTTACATTTAGTGTAAAAATCAGAATTTTCACATTTTTAGGGACACATGTGAAATCTCTTGCTGCACCTTTAAACCAGGGTTAGTCTTTCTTCCTCATGAATGGGCTTTTTTCTTTCAACATAATCTGAAAGTGTAATGTAACACACAAAGAAATTCCTTGTGGATGGATGGATGGTTCGTATTAAACAGTCCCCGGTCATTCAAAAGAGTTCACTTGGATTCCAGCTAAGATTGGCTGAAGATTGTCTATGAGAATGCTACCAACATTTTAATCCACATCTTTGCAGATAACCCAACTACATTACTACTACTACACTTGTGAATGAGATTTTATAGTTCACATGTGCATGAAAACAACCTGATCTTACCTATACAGAGAATATTGAAAGCAAATCCTTGGCCGACAGATTTGTTAACCAGTTGGTCTGGGAGGCTGTCAAATCCAACATGACCAGAAAGATCGAGATTCCTGCCATCCCCTCCTGCTGGTGGGTGCTGTAAAAAGTTATAAACATTAATGAATAATACAGCGTGAGTCAAAAAAAAAGTATACGCTTCCTTGATAAGTTGTGATATTCCGTGTGACTAATATTTTCATGAATGGTTGTAACATATGAACAGAATACATCCTCCTGCATCTTTTGATACCAAATTTATGGGGTTATGGTGCATGGATGACTGCACAGGGGACAATTACTGAAACCATGTCCAATTGTGATTGCGCCAATTAAGCCATAGGTAGTAAAAAGAGATGAACCATCACATGTTTCGAACCAGTGATTTCGTTGTGTACACAGGCCATAAATGGGTCAATGTATGCTTTAAAGAGCCCATGGCAAAAAAGTTGGCATAAGTCCCCATTTGTCCATTTTCTTAAATTGCTCTGTGTGCGGTCATCCATGCACCTACACCCATAAATTTGGTATCAAAAGATGCATGAAGATGTACGCTAATCAAATGTTACAACCATTCATGAAAATATCAGTCACGTGGAATATCACAGCTTATCAAGGAAGTGTATACTTTTTTGACTCACACGGTAGTTAACTAAACATATAAAATGAAAATAAAATTAAGCAGTTTTTAGCACAGCATTTATAGCAATGGTTATGTTATTGAGCAGAACTAGGAGATGAGGTTAATTTAGGACCTCGGAGAAATCTGCAATCATGGAAAATTATGGTGATTTTGCTTTCCCTTGCAAACTTACCATATTCATGAAGAAAAAAAAGTGGATTTTGTATTTTTTTTTCTACCAGAGAAGGTTGCTGGAAGGTTTGCCAGCAAGTTGATAATTTAATTACCGTGGCTTTGGGGATGATTAAAATGATTTAATCCAGGCCGTATTGCTTTCTGTCTTAAGCAATGAAACACACAGTTGTGTCAGTGAAAGTGATCGGCAGTTGAACAGTCAATGATTGGTCCTTGAGTGCACGCGCTTAGTCGCTTTTATCAATTTAGTATAATCCATTGATGGTACTTGTGTGTAACCAAGCTCATCCATAATGGGAAAGAAAAAATCTGTGATTTACCACTTTTTTAATATCACTCAGCCCTACAGCTGGTTCATCGCCAGCCATTTCCTTGAGTCAAAATCTGGTGCTGCAACCGACGACCAGGGAAATTCCAGTACCGTTCTAAACTTGCATGTTAGATATGGTACTACATCTCAAGGGTTGTAGCCCCTCGGGTCTACAACTTTGAGATGTCACATTGTGGGCAGTATACTATAATCATATTCTTTAATTCTGGGACACGGCGTACACACAGCAAGCTTGATACAAGCGTTCATGCATTCAACTTACGCATGATTACGCCCTACTGCGCCCTGCATTGAACTCGCTATATTGCCGTTGTCAAGGGCATTCGAACATACGCCTCCGAGGTAAGGATACGCACATGCATGGTACACAGATCGAATCTGTGTCAGTGTGTTATAACCCACTGCCACAGACGAACGGTAATTGGATTGCTCTTTAGCGTGTTACACACAAAATAACATACCTGATTTTACCTGGTTGATGGACTTGTTTCCCTTCTTCAAAATAGTATCCTTAGTACAAAATCACGTAGACACAATTGTTAACTTCCAAAACGTCACGAAGATTTCAAAAATATAAAGCTCGTATTTGAAAAAAAAAAAAAGAAAACTGGATCGTTTCACTCCACAAGGCTACTCATATTTGTTGTTATAAAAAAAAAGAACCACAGGGAAAATGAACAAAAATAAAAAAAATAAACAAATTTATAATTTCAATTTCAAAAATGATTGTTAATCATAGATAGACATTATTTTTTTCTGCGTAGAGTTGATGAAGCAGACATTGCAGAAAAAAAAAAGGGTCATTGCTTTAGACGAGATTCACTGGTCTCCGAGAGATCCCGAGATACCCTGCAATTATCCTTGCCAAACCTGATGTAATGTGCGAAGTGCTAACCGTATGTTGGTAACGGAACATGGTGAATTTCGGGATATATGCAATGACGAAAACTGGATTAGTCTCCCTTGTGTAAAAAGTAGTTTGACATGACCTTATACGTCACTTGATGTTATTTATACACATGAATTTTGGACAACATTACCAGGTGCACGTAATATTATCTGAAACTTCATGGAAAATTTGCAGTTTAGGGTGATTGAAATCTTAAGTGGTATGTATAATTAGTTTCATGAACATGTTAACCATGCATTTGGGGCATAATACGAATGAATAACTAATTTTGAAAAGGTTTTTAGAGCACAATAAATTTTGTAAATAAGGAAAAGTAAACACGCTGGAACGCAATGAAGTTACCTATCGTCTGTGGTAGTGGGTTTATCCCTCTAGCACAGATTCGATCTGTGTACATGCATGGTGTTTTGTTCGTTCGTGTCCCAGAATGAATACGATTATACCAAACAAACAACAGAAACTGGCGAAATCAAGAGGTTACACAAAATTAAGGAGTTCTACAAGAAATATCTTCCACTTACCGATATCACAGGGATTAATAACGGCTTCTTACTAAAGTTTCACCTCATTTATGAACGATCCCTTACTGCCAAAGAAATCGGCAAAATTTTAATTCCCCTGTCAGCTACTAACATGTCTTGTTTACAAAAATGGTGGCCATACCATGTGCTTTGACAGAGTAGCGAGCTTTGGTAAAGTTCGGGACTAACATCGGACATGTCACAAACATTCAGTCACATGATTGTAATCTCATTCCAACCCGCAATACAGAGTGTGTGCGTGTATGTAATGCACTAAGCATACGGGCCGGTACGGCAAGATGAGACTCGTTTCTAATCTTCGACGTCATATCCCAAACAATAATAATAGCATGTTTGATCATTGAACAAATCTACGCTGAAGTATGCACGGTTTCAGAAGTTTTACGCTATTTTTCGACATGCAATGGATTCAAAAAGAAATATAGTGGGACAAATGAATGGCTGAAAGTCTACTACTACCTGTGGATGCAGTATTGAAACAGTAAGTGCCTCACATGGGACTTTTCATTACACAAACTTTGATGTCATTGTTTCAACATGCATTTATAGCTTTCGTACGTACCATACTTTCGCCCACTACTTGCATGTCATGACTTTAAAAGCTACGCGGAGGTTCAGCGAATTCTTCGACCAATTATGCATCGCGAAACGAGGTTTGATGTTCCTCCTCTCTTTGTTCACGCAGTCCATGCTCACGTGTGTTCAATTCTGTCCAACAAATTATTAATCAGACTGTAGTCTACACTAGTAACATATACATTTGCGCGAAATGGCCAATTCAGCAAGGTCAATTGTAGTACTTTTGTTTGCATGCGGCGATGCGCTCGGAGCAAATACTCACTGTGCAGTTGGGTACAAGCGCTCAATCGGGCGATGTCACCGAATCTGACGATGTCGCTCAATTGGGCGATTTTCCATCGCCAAATACGGCGAGGTTTGCTATTTTTAGATAAATTCAGTGAGATCACAAAGGCAAATGATTCTTCACAAAAAATTATTTTGCCAATTAACTTTAGATACAAATATCTAAAATCTCAGCGGGTCAAAAAAATTTTCATCGGGGACTTTTTCTGCTACATGAGGTAAAATAAAAGTTGGGATTTTTTAGAAGAAAATCAAATTTTGAGATACGCACCATTGCCAGAAAATCACCCTGTTTCATCGACTTCAGGGAAATCCCCAGTCACCATCTTGAAATAAAGTCTAGAAATGAGTGATGAGTCGATTTGCATGACTTGTGTCCAACTTTTAACCTCATCATCAGGATACAAAGGTTTAAAAAGCAAATAACTTTTCCATAAGAATTGACAGAAGAATTTTACATCGCGGTGCGTATTAATCTGAAATGTGAAGCGGTAGCTTCTGCACATGTGCAGTAAGGCCGAAAAGCTCTGCGCAGGTTCTGCACATGTGCAGTAACAG